>VZTR01016039.1:512552-598509 GCA_013400775.1 Chaetops frenatus | reverse complement strand
CAACGGCGCCGCCCAAAGCCCGGCTGGGCTCGGGGCCTCCCGGCCCCTCCGCGCCCCCCGCCCCGAGGCCTGCGGGCAGCAGCGTCCCCGGCCGCTGCCGGGACTGCGTACAGATTGTTCACCTGATGCGAGCGGCAAGTGCCGCTTGTTGTTGCCGAGCCTTATGTTGTGCGCATATGGTAGCTGCCAGCAGAAGAGGATAACGCATTTTGGGCTATAGCTTAAAACTTTACTAATGTCCCTTGCTTCTCCTTGCTTGAGGGGTTTTATTCGTTTGACTGGAGATGAAATGGCAGAGGTATGTATTTGTCGGGTGAATGTGGGCTTAGGAACTTGGAAGCAGTTGGAAGGTCTTTGTTTGTTTTATGTAAGATTATAAACCCTCTGACGGGTATAAATTGGCCGTTGTTATATTGCTGTTTTTGTAGAGGCACAGGTATCCGGGTGTTGTGAAGAGCAGTCACACCTCAGCGGTAGCGGTAGCTGCAGTAAACTTGGTGTTACAGAGTGGCTCGTCCGGTGGCTTCGGAGGCACACACAGCTGGCACCGGGCTGAGACGTGGCTCCCAAAATGGCACTGCATCTGCAGCTGCCGGGGTGGCTGTTGGACAATCTCAAATCTACAGCTTGTGGATTTTAAGGCTATTGTTGCTGGATGTTTCTGTTTTCTCAGGCCAGTGTTGTCGGCAAAGAGGTAGTGGTGCTCTTGAGGAACTGTTTTTGTTTTCTGTGGGCACAGGTGGCTCTCTGAGGTGTGTGATATGTGTTGTGTGGCTCCTGGCCACATGGAGGTTTCAGTATGCAGCTCATGGGATCAGCAGTGTTGGCCCACTTCGGTATGTGCACAGGTGCTGTTTGTGTACCATGGGTACCAACATGATATTGCACTTGGCTCAAGTCTTCAACCAGGCAACGTTTCTACACAAGATAAAGCTGGACCCTTCTGTAAAGAATGGCAAGTTTTCCAAGTTCCAGACTTGAGGAAGGTTTTTCTTTATTCCTGTATTTTCTATATTTTATCCTTCCTAGCAGAACTTTCTAAGTATTTTAATCTGTGATAGTGATGAAAGTATGTCTCAAGTCAACGTACATGTTCCTGGTGCTTGGAGGAACCAGGGTGGAAGCAGCTCAGAGCCGTGATGCATCTTGTGATGCTGCTTCCTAGGTCAGTGTAAGGCAGAAATGCTTCCACTGGCCTTTCTCATTCTGCATCAGGAGTTACTCAGAGTAGTTGGGAAACTAGAAATAGTGCGAACGGGGAATATTTTTCTAGTTGGAACTCTGTTTAGAGACTCTGAAATTTGGCTAGCAGGTAGATAATCCCTTATAAAAAGTAATAAGGAAAAATATTAAAAGTGGCATTTAAAAGTGAAGTCTAGGTTTCTTCTACTTCTTGGGCATCAGCTTGGATTTGGTCACTGTCATCTTATTGTTGTGAGGGTGTGCTTGTCTCCAGCTTTGAGATCTTTATTCCCCACTTCTTCCCACTATTTATTATTTTTCAACACCCCTTCTCCCCCAGCATACAAATGATGGCTGCTTTTTCTTTGCAGCAAAACAATTGTATTTTTCTGTCCTAAGTAAGCTTTTCTTTAAACCTGGTACTGACAGTCATTTTAGGTGCTGCCATTTGCCTTATTTAAAACAGGGTTGTGTCAAGAGTAATTGTGCTGCTGCTTTTGTTTATGTAGTAGTACTGTAATAGGAAAAGGCTTGTTCTTGGTACAATGAATGCTGGTACACCAGAAATCGTGCTAATGATAGTGATTAATGGGTGCTGCTCAAAATAGCTATCACTGCTGTTATGACTAATTGTACTGTATGAAAAGAGCTCCTTTATTCCCAGCAATCTCAAGGTGTTTCTACAGTTTTAGAGAAGTGTCTGATCAGTGCAGGCAGATAACTGCACAGGGAGATACAGAACTTGCTGGAGTGTGGCAGCTCTCGGGAGCTTGCTGCTGTGCTGTCGAACCAGTTGGGGCTGAGAATGAGTATTTTCTTGTGGTGATTGTAGGTAGATAGAATATTAATACTGGAATTGGGTGTTAGCCAGTGCAACACCCGTGTTGCAAACAATGCCAGGGTATTGTTAGTAGCTACAGAAGGCGTTTATACCATACATGAAAGATGACATTTCCAGCAGCATGGGTAACCCCATCACAGAGCATTGTGCTGGGGCTCTTAGGGCAACTGACTGCTTGACAAAAATCTGTGTTGTAGTTGTTCTGCCTCTCCTAGAGTTTGGTGATATGTCTGGATACCCTTCCCAGGCCTTTGGGCAATAAGTGATGGTTATTTGCTGCAGGCAGTCCCATGCTCCTGGGCCATGATGCGTTCCAGGTTCTGTTTGGATTTTGTATGTGCTGGAAACTCAGTAGGGTCCACAGTGTGGATCTAAACCATAGGAGGTGCTGCGTTGATGTCTGTAAAATCTGAAATTCTGGCTAGTAGGATGAAAAAGTATTTTGAAAATTACATAGAATATGTTAAAGATGAATACCAAACTCACTGAGAAGAAGCTTGAAGTTGTGTTTGTTGGAATTCTCTTTGTGTTTCTTCTCTTCTGCTGTTCATGTACCTCAAGACAATTTTACGTCAGGAGCTGTTTAGACATTTGTCCTTTCAGCCATCAAAGAAACCCTTAGGGTGTGTGTGGGAGAGTAGGACACATTCCATTCACAAATTCTGCTTTGCAGGTTAATTGCCAATTTGGTCTGGTAGTGCACAGTCTTGTAGTGTTCTGTGGATAAACTGGTTTAGTATAGTCCTTGAATTTTGTCAAAACAGTGATTAAAACAAGGAGAAAAAATTTTTTTTTTAAATGAAACTTCAAAATGATAATGCTGGTGTTAATGAGATGTGTTTCACTTTGAAGAGCTCTAATGTGACAAGACAAATTGTTTTGAGATCTATGGTCTTGGAATATCAATCTTGTCTTGCCCTCCTGTAATTAATGAATTAGTGTGTTGGTTACTTAAGATAAATTTGGGGGAATTGATCTGTGTCATTCTGTTAAGGTAACAGGCTTTCCATGATGCAAACCAACTTCCAGGAATCCAGGCTGGAGCAGCTTTGGAGTTAAAGAAAAAGTAGTGAGTGTGTGTGAGGAAAAGCAGAATAGAAGTTTTAGAAATGCTGGTCAAGCTTTGAGGAATGAAGGAAAGGGCTGAAGAGGGGAATGCAAAGGACTGCAGGTACACTGGGGGAGTCCTGGGGTATCTGTGAGTGGATGGGTGGGTCTGAGGTGGGAGTAGCTGAGGCTCTGTGAGGCTTTCAGGCATCTTTGAGAAGCTGTGCAGCACGTCATGCATTTTCCCAGCTGTGATACTGCATTCCATCAATGGCAAATTGGCTTCTGTCTGGTGATAACATACAGCAGCTTATCCAACTCAAGCTGGAAGTGTTATATTCTAGGATTTGGCTTTGAAGAACCGTTTTCACTAAGGAAATTGAATATTCTTCCTTCTAAGGAAAGTCCTTATAGGAAGACACAGTAGCACTGGTACATAGTTTTTGCTGTATTAGCTAAAAAGCAAACCAAAAGCTTTAAAAAAAATTTTGCTGTACAGTAACTGCCCCATGTTTTACTATTGGAGTCACATCAGGGAAAATAATGCCTTAGGAAATATCTTTACAATACCTCCCTAAATTGTGACCAGTTCCTGCTTATGTTTTTAGTAACATTTTCTCCCTGAAGTAACTGATGAGTATTTTCTGCTTTAGGCTAGCAAGATTTTCATTGTTCCTCCTTCGTGGTCATTTGTTTTTGGCTTTCCTAAATGTTTTCTGCTTTTTCAAGTGGTTGGGGGTTTTGGGATCTATAAGACTCTGTTTTGGTGGATCAAGTCATATTACAGTGGGGTACTTGTCAGGCACTAACGTTTTCTGATAAGCATTTCTGTACAACAGCATTGCAAAAGACAGATTCTTTGGAAAATTTCAACAGGAAAATTCCTTCACCACCCTGTCTGTCACTCCTCAGGTTGAGATATTCTATTTTTGTTCTTTCCTGACACTATCAGTGTGCTGGTTAGGGTGCTGTAAGGGAACATGTCAAGTGGCTGTTTAATAACAGTATTTTAGGTGTGGCTCTTGTTTAGTTGTGCACTCAAAATTGACATTTAAATGGTGCTGTCCAATTACAGAAAATTCCTTGGGCTTTGTGTTGTGTACTCTGCAATCTGGGAACAGAATAAATCTCTTCAACCTAAACAGCTTCTGAATGTAAGAAAAAGTTTGTTTCCCTTGATAGAAATAATAATATTCAACTTTGTTTCTTTAATGCTTTATTTTAACATATTTTAGGAACTCTAAAGCAGGGTGTAGAATGAGTTGTAATGGAGAGAGCAGGAAGAAGGGACCATAGTGGACCTTTTCTCTACTTCTCCACAGGCATCTCTTGTGTAATTCATTCATGTGAGGGTTGTCTGCCAATGAAATTTATCTCTAATCCTTTCAGTAATTGAGTGTTTTTAATTTCCCAAGTAGATTACCTGAATGTCATAACTGGTGTGTCTGTGAGTTTCTGGATGGTGTTGGGAATTCCTCTGGATCTACCAGGGTAAAATTAGATCCTTTGAAGCGTGTCTATGTGATTTGTCTCATACCAGGATATTCAGGGCAATGTTACTAGGTATTTTTTAGTGAAAGTTGAACTTCTGCTCTTCTGTACATATTACAGAAGTTGGCTGTGTACCTGGGAACAGTTTGAGTCCAAGCCCAGGAACTTCCCTGGAGAAAGATAAAGCACCTGAATGTCTGCAGCTCACATTCCAGGAAAATCTGGAGATCTTTTAAGTATTGCTTCCTAAGAGTCTAACTACAAGGTAATATTCTTAAAAGTTCCATAAAAATGTTTGAAGGTGGCAATCTCATCGTGGAAAAGCCAGATATTCTTTTTATATGATCATGTAACTAAAATGCTGAAGAGCAGAGAGAGCTGTAGTGACTAGGAAGGACACAAAGAGAAAGACTCTTCTTGAAAGGCTTTTCTTGTGTCTGCATCCTCACAGGTGCAGTAAAAGACTGGGGAATCACAGGGGAAGGATCACAGTGGGTAAATGTAGTTCTGTGCCAAACTCCAAAAGATTTGAGGAACGAAACCTCTTTCTGGTGAGTATTTCAGAATGTTTCGCAGAATGCTGTTTGCAAGTCTTGCACCAGATGGTACTGTATTAAGTGGAAGGAGGAAGAATACCAGGAGGAAGAGGGTACCTAAAAATTGTCATTCTTCCAGATTTGTATGTTTTTTTCAGGGGAACTTCAGTGTAGGATGAGATTGTCATCTCCAAACGCTCAGAAGAAACCATGTTTGTCAAATGCAGGTAAAAATGAGTGCAGGTGTTCATCATTCGTTAGAGACCCCTGTGTTTTGTAAAAGATGGAAGGATCCTGAGGGGGGATGTTTGGTGGGAGGAGACAGTAGCAATGCTGCTTGTGTTGAGTGGTCTGCAGTCCTTGGTCCAAGCAGAAGTTAAGGCCAGGTGGTGCAGAATAGTGTCAAGTAAAATTGTGCAAAGACATTGTTACAGAATCCTGATTCATCAGTGCATGTTTCAGAGCTGCAGAATAAACTTTATTTAGTGGCTTACCAAAAACATAGATATTTGTGGTTTTTTCAGCTGAGCAGCACAGCTTGCAAATATTTAAATAATAATGTAATGAGATCAACCCTTTTTGCTACATGAGATGAGCATTTGCAAGCAAGTGATACAGTCAATAACTTTAATATGATGATGAAAAATAGGCCTTCTGCTAAATATGCATGTATTCTTTAGGAGAAATAAAAACTTTGAATTTATTAAATTAATAAATAATAATAAATAAATAACAAAAGAGAATGAAGAAACTTGGTAATGATCAGAGTTTTGTTTTACAAAGTTCAGTTGTGAGTGGTGCAGATGAAACCAAGACTGCTGTTGTTGGCAGGAGAGCAGAGCTGTGAGTGGGTACTTGGACATTCTTTAGGTACCGAGAGCAAAATGGGCGTGCTTTAGTAACTCACAGGGCAGTACAAATAAATTGTCTTTCCTCCAGTGTAAACAGATGCATGTCTTCTGATAGAAACAAAATTAAGGCTTTGGTAGTGTTATACTTGCACTTCTGATTTGGCTGTTTTTGAAAAGAAGTTGCTGAAGTTTATGTATACAAGAGCAGGGTAGGTCAACTAAAAATTAAATGTCCCAAAATAACGCAGAGTGGGCAGGAAGTTCAGGAAGGACGTTGAGACGCTTCAGCAAGGCTGGTGAGGGGCTTGGAGAACAAACCCTGTGAGGAACGACTGAGGGAGCTGGCGGTGTTTAACCTGGAGAAAAGGAGACTCAGAGGTGACATTATCACTCTCTACAACTCCCTGAAAAGTGGTTGTAGTCAGGTTGGGGTTGGTTGCTTTCACCAGGCAGCACTGACAGAACCAGAGGACACAGTCTCAAGCTGTGCCAAGGGAAATACAGGCTGGATATTGGGAAAAAAGTTTTTTGCGGAAGGGGTGATAAAGTATTGGAATGGTCTGCCTGGGGAGGTGGTGAATTCACCACCTCTGGATGTGTTTAAGACAAGACTGGATGTGGCACTCAGTGCCATGGTTTAGTTGAGGTATTAGGGTTGGGTTGGACTTGATGATCTTGGAGGTCTCTTCCAACCTGGTGATTCTGTCAAGTGTATGTCAACTTTTAATTCAGTGCCTTATTTTTGTTTCACGCTGATGAAAATTATATGGAGTCGTGGAAGGAAATGCCAGTTATTGGAACCAAACCCTGAAAAACAGAGCATGTTATTGCAGCATCCTGCTTTTGGGAATATGCTTGGTTCTGTATTAAAATGCTGGGAAAGTCCTTACTCAAAAGAGTCTCTCTGTCTGTCTTGTATTGCTTTCAGAAGGAGAATGAAAACAATTTTTTTGAGCAATCCTATTAGATCTCATAATAAACTTCTTTGTCTAAACATTGCAATAATTTCCAGGGCAACAGATTGTGATGTTGAATTTAGCACTTTGACCTCATTCCAGGTCCACTGAGAAGCAAACATTGTAAAGTTTTAGGCAGGTATTACAAAATAACTTTGATAATTAGCAAATTTTATATGAAATTTGGCTATGAATTTAACACAAGCTTGTTCGCACGTTCTTCGTAGCAAAGGTATTCTACATATCCAGGTTATCAACCCTAATTTAAATGTGGTCTTTCACATAAATGACTATTTCAATTTTAAGACTAAATGCTGGGTTGTGGGACGGTGTAGGTCCGGTCTGGGGGTCTCTTGTGCACTTGGAGCTTTATCCATGTGGAAAAGGGGTACATCTGACCTGCGTTATTTTGAAGTAAATCTGTTGCTTGATTTAACGGTTAGAAAAAATCCTGGTCTGATTAAATGAATCCATTGCTCTGCAGATGTTTCTGGATAAGAAATCTGTTGAAAACCACTAATAATACATTTTTTGTTTTTGTATAGGAATGTTACATTTTTGTGGTGAGGAGTTGGTATGATAGATTAAATCTGTAGTTGACACACAAGATTTAGGGAGATGTTTTTTGGGTAAAGTGTATTTTCTTCCTTTGAAGATGCAGCAGGAAAAGAGTTTCTTTGGGGTTTTTTTTCCATCTTAGTTTCTGGAATGGTTGGGTTGTAGGAGGTTTGATTAGGACTGTCTAATGCAGTCAGACAAATGAATAACAGACCATGGTTTGCTCTGTACTTGTGCTTCTCCTGAACATGGGTTAGAAGATGAGAGCAGTCCTGTGTCTGCCCTCCTTTTCCGTATTTCAGTGATCATCAGGTCCCTGTCAGATGATAGGAGCTGTTGTTCAGGTGTCAGGAGGTGCCAGGTTGGTGCTGTGTATTTAGGCACATTTCTGAAGAGGGTGTTCAGTCAGATGGGTGGGATGAACACATGGGAATTGCTATGGCTCGGGGCAGCAGAGGGCAGGGCTGAGGAGCTCCTCTGGCTTTAAAGGTATAATATATAAGTTTAATTTGTTCTTAAGCAGCTGCACAGTATGTTGCTTGTGTAGTGCATTGATGGCAGGTTTGTGACAGTTTGCAGTGATTTTTATGCTAAGCTTCTCAAGGCAGTTTCTGAGGGCATATCTGTAGGTTGGCATGTTGCTGTTCTTCAAGTTCTTCTATCTTTACCCTCTTATTCATTATTCCCTTGCACTTAGGGGGGTTATTGATGGAAAATGTCTAGACTGCCTTCTCTTCTGTTTCAGCATCTTTTGCTGTGTTTCACTTGAAAGGCCTTCATGGCCCTCACCTTTGTACAGTGCGAGAGATGAAGAAGGCTGCTACTGGTTTTATACCACTGACAACATTTAGCTTAACGTTGTCATTTGTTCTTTTTCCTGAGACATTCACATTTTCATGGGCTTTTTTTCAGCTTCACATTGCAGCCAGCGGGTGCTTTTGTCTGTCTGATGTAATATGTTGTTGCTGGTATTTTAAGTCACATTGTGAAACAGGAGAAAATTACATATTTCAGTCAGTTGCTTTCTGCTAAAAAGTTGTATCTGCATTTTGTTCTGAAATTGTTGCAGGACAGATGAGGCAACTTCTTTCCAAAAATTTTTGTGGTTGCAGGGAGGTAATATCTTGTGTCTTCTTTGCATTTGCCATTTGATATATTCTCATCTGGAGCATGAGTTCTCCTCTGCTGTGTTGATTGTATTTTGCTGCAGATGAAATGAAAGATCAAGAAAAACAAGGATGAGTTTAGTTTATGAAATTTTCTGCACTACATAATAATGCTCCTTCTCCTTTTAACTTCAAGCTTTGCAAGTGATCCAGTCCTCATACTCATGAGTGTTCCTAGGAAAGATGCTGTTTTTTGATTCAGATGTTCAGTGTGTTGAAGAATAAATTATAGTATGAATGCAGGGCATCTTGCATGCTGTGTCTATGCTAAATATTTTTCTCTAAACTGAATTCTAATGTGAGCAAAGTTAAACTGGTGTAATTTGGAACAGTAGATGTGAGGCAAAAATGCAAGTAGCTGTGTGTGACTTTGATTATCGTGCTTGGTAGCATGTGAAAAACCTCATCATCCCTCAAAGCACTGTTGCCTTAGTGGACTTAAAATCCTCTGTTTAGCTGCCACTTAAGGATTTGTGTTGAGGGTTTTTTAAAATGTCTTCTTTTACATCACTCCGTTGACCTAAGTGCTGTAATTCATTGGCTTTCCCTGATCTTACACTATCACAGGCAGGTAGTGTTTTGGCCAAAGGATGGTGAATTTCTATCTGAAACAAGTCCAAACCTGGTGATCTCAGAGGACCGCTTAATATATTCTGAAAAAACCAGGGAATGGCAATTGCAGGTGTAGAATAACCCTCAGAAGAGGGAAACACATGACAAATTGACATATATCAGTGTGTCCTCAGGTGTAAGATACCCTTGTCTTAACTGTTGAGTAGTCCAGCACAGCATGTAAGATGTTGTATATCTCTGTGGTAAGAACCAGTATTTTAAGGAGTAATACTTCAAAAGTGATGCTTTGTAGTTGATGTGAAGGGAAGAATTGGTTTCTGTTTTCACTGGTGAAATGACTTTTTTCCTAAAACTGCTGCTTAATATTCTTCCATATGGAAGATACTGCCTCAGCCTGGACTGGTGGTAAGCTGAAGGTTGTGTGGCAGGTACTTCTGGCTTACTTGCACTTACACTAGAAAGCCTCTCCTTTTTCTGTTTGTTTTCTTTTCTTTGTTCAGAATGTTGGGTTTTGTTAAATACAAGAAGACTGTAGTAAGAAACATAGCAAAGCAAGTGGTCATAGTCATGAACTCAATAAGTAATTGAGACTACTCAAAATAATCTCTTAGAATTACAAATATTAGGTAAAAAACCCTTTCCTTTATGAATACCAAGCTTAAATATGCCACTTTTCACAAGGGCATGTAGTCCTATGACAAGGGAGAATGGCCTTTGCTGACGGAGAGTAGATTTAGATTAAATCTTAGAAAGAAATTCTCCTCTCTGGGGGTGGTGAGATGCTGGCACGGGGTGCCCAGAGAAGCTGTGGCTGCTCCATCCCTAAAGTGTCCAAGGCCAGGCTGGACAGGGCTTGGAGCAGCCTGGGACAGTGGAAGGTGTCCCTGCCATGGTAGGGATGGGATTAGATGGGCTTTAGGATCCTTCCAACCCAAACCATTCCATGAATCCAGGATAAGATATTCAGGTATTTACAACATTGGCACGTAGTAAAAACCTCAGTGCCACAAGATTTTTTTCATCGATGCTTTTTCTTCAGTAGTTATCTTCTAGGTGCTTACTAGTAGAGATTGCTTAATATAACATTGAAATAGTTTTTATTAGTAGTAAATATGTGTCAATTCTGACTAATAAAAATCTATTGTTTTGACCAAAGTGCGGACAAAGAAATGGCTCCTAAACAGTGAGTGTTTCTATTTCAGAGGCAAAGAAATGCCAGCATAATCATCTGAAAAATATGAAAAGCAGTCCATGGAATAATTTTCTGTTTCAGATGGAGAATAAAACATTAGCTGTAAGAGGAGCTAAGGTTCCATTTTACAAGTGACTCTGCTGTTTAAAACTATTTGCTCATAGGTATGCAGCAACTCAGAAAGCAGCAGGATGCCTCACTAATAGCATTTGAGAGCCCTGAAACAGAGTTTCATCTTCGTTTGAATATTGTTATACTGATATGCTGTAAAAAACCCCATCAATTTCATTGCACAGAATTATCTCAATTTTTATGTTGCTGAATCCAGTCACTCTCCTTTCCCCTGTGATTATTTTACTTTTAGTTTTACTTTTTTTCCCTTCTTTAGACTCTAATTCCCATTTAAAACTCTCCTAATTGTATGTGTTACACATTGAGGATTGGAATGTTAGCTGAAAGATGGGGAGACGAATCTGCTAAAAATGCAGAAGATTTCCTGTTTTTGTTACTCAGTTTGGTGAGAGTTGGTGTCCCTGAGGCAGCTAAAGCACTGCTTAAACTCTCCTTGCTTCAAGTAAATGCACAAGTGGTAGTAGAGGATAAAACCCCTTGATGTATCGTATAATACTGTGGTTGTGGTTAGTCCCAGTTCTGTATTTAGAACATGTTGTTCCTAATAAAATAAATGCACAAAGTGGTATGGCCTACTCCAGCAGCAGAATGCTGCTGGATTCTTTGAAGGAAGGTAATTATTTTATTTGTTTTTAGACTTGAAAATTTGAGAAAATGTCTCATTGAAATTCAACTCCCTCGGTAGGGAGAACATGCATCTTGTAGTGTGCACATAACAGGCATTATTAGGTACGTGCAGGAAATCCAGATTTTGTATTGCTGTGGATAAAACCAAATCTAAATACCCCAGTTTGTAGTAAGGATGTTTGTCTAATACCGTGGGGTTTAAGCTGTCTGGAGTTAAACTAAAAGTAGAAAAAAGAAATTGAAAATAGACCAGTGTGTTGAATTGGAAGCAAGAAGGCAGGATATGTTTTTAGCATTCAAAATTTGTAGGAAACTACAAACTTCATGTTATAATAGAAATGCAGAAAATAAATGTGGCATGCCTGTGTTTATGATTTGTAGTGTTCCCTTAGTGGTTTCTACAGATACGTATTGTGGACTTCCGTAGAATATAGATGTTGTAATTGTCTAATGGAATAATTCTAAAAGTAGAGCAAAATGCTTACAGAGCTGTAGACGGAAGGAGTATTGGTAGGGTAGGAACACAGTTCCTTATTTTTTCCCATCTAGCACTGTGGAGAACAGGAGTGGATGGAAATCCTCCTGCAGGAGCATTTGCTGTTTTGTTTGGTTGTGCTGTAGCAGCCATTGGCACTTTCTGCTGCCATCAGTAATTCAGGGGCACAGGACGCACAAGTTCAGCTTTTTGTCAGAGCCTGCCTAATGGGGAAAAATGTGGAAGAAGGGGCATTATCATTAAATAGAGAGCATAATAAAGAACTGCAGTGGAAGTTCAAGCAATCTCAAGGTCTAGCAGCAGGGTTCTTCCTAACCACTTCATTGTTCCCTGGGCTCTGTTACTGTGCTGCTTATCTTAAAGCAGATGCAAGGAGACATTTTTTTCTTAAATAACAATTTCACTTACCTTCTCCAGAGCCATTATGGAAGTTGCTGATTATGGAAGGGCAGTGGGCATTGAGTTTTATCCAGAATCAGCCTGGCTGAGCCATAACTGCTGTGCAATGGTTCCACTGAGGCTGGAGGGACTTGGAAGTAGTGATTATGTGGAAATGTCTTAGATGGGATCTGTGTTCAGTTAGAAGATTCCTGCTGTGTTTCTTGAGGGGGGTGGATTTGCAGTGTCCTGCCAGCAAGCTCCAGGCTGCCCTGGCAGGGGAGCTGTGAGCTCAGCCAGGTGTGTTGGGGAAGTTTGTGGCAGGTAGCAGAATCGAAAGGTGCAGTGGCTAATACAGTGTTTATTAGATCATGCTGGTATCTTTGCTAAATTAGTTTTTAAACATTAGTTTAGTGTCCGTGTTGTTAAATATCAAAGAAAACAGTCAGGCACGCTGGTGCTCAGCATCCATTTCACTATGCTCTGGTATGGGCAGCAGTGATAACAGCACTGCTGCCAGCATTTACTGACTTACCTGGTGCTGCTGGAGTGCTCCAAGTGAAAGGGTTATTTTTCAAAAAATAGTTCTCAGATTTCCTTTCAGAAATTTTAAAAATCGCTAAATTTTCAGTGAGCTTAGAAGCTTTTCATGTGCTCATTCATAATTTGAATGTTTCCTATAAACGATTGTGTGTTGAAAGGGTTGTTTTGACTTAGTCGAATGTGCATTGAATGTTTTATTGGAAATGAAGGCACAGATGGGCATGTAGCTCCTGCCTGCATCAATGATTGTGATCCAGGAGCCCTTTCCCTATGAAGTAATGATTTTAAAAGGATGTCACATATGAATTCACCCTGTTATGACTTGGGTTTCATTCTTTATAACTAATGAAGAATATTTTTAGCGTAACTAAAACCACCTATGCTGTGTTCCCGCAAGTTTGTGAAAGATGAGAGTGGAAACAGTACTGAAAAATTAAAGACTTAAGTGCTGTCCTTGGTGAGGACTTAGAATTGCTTCAGTACCTTTCATAGTAAAGACAGACACTGTGGGAAAACTGACTTAAATTTACATTGACAAGCAATATTATATTAGTTCTTTAATTATGCATTTTATTACTGTAGTTTTGTAAAATGCTTAATTAAGTCAATATTTTGAAATAGCTGGGTTATTGGACAGTGCTCTTGTGATACTCTTTCCATTTGACTAACAGTATCCTTTTGAAAACATATTTTCACATATTTTCCTAGTGGTGTGATAAATTTTTGTGGCTGTCATTCATTGACATGAGAATCTCAGTGAGGTTTTTTCAAGATGCTTTGAGTCCTCATTTTGAGGTGGGGTAGAGAAGTTTTCAAATGTTGACCTTTAAGACTCAGTGAAGTTACCATTCAAAATATGAGTTTATAACATCATGGTTTTGCTGAGGGATGAGGCAGTCCTGACTTGCATTTCTTTATGTTGACAATGTAATTTCAACAGGATTTTTTTTTTTTAAAGGAAAGAAAGTATTGTTATTCCCCAGGAGCCACCTAGGAATGAATGTCATGGGCTGTTCCTGGGTGCCCTGCTCCTGTCATTGATAACTTTTGTTTCATGATATCCACTGATGGATAAATACATTAATGAGGGTGACTCTTGACTTGACTGTTTCTCTGTTGTTTTTCAGTCCATGCCAAGATCCATGTCTGCTATCTTAAAAAAGTCCTCACTCTTGCTTTTCTCTAGTCTGCTATGTGTTCGCTTACCTGCTTTTATTCTTAATTGCGAGAGGCTGTCCTCCCACTTACACTGTTCAATTTGTGTGGAACTGGTAAGAAATTCAAATGATGCCCTGCTGAGAACAGGATGGAAGCTGAAGGAGTGGGAGAGAGAAGTAGAACAAACTGATGGTATTTACTGGAACTGCCTGTGCAAACTGGTGTGAAACAACCCATATTGATTGTCAAGCACATTGATAAGGCATATATCTAAAAAAATTAACAAATTGTGTCATAACACCTAATGTCATGGTTCAAGGATTATTGCTCTTTTTTAATTTTGCTTCTGTGGTCAAGTTGTCCTGTAACTGATTATGTCTGAAATACAATTTGGAAAGTAATTTTGTGAAGTACCAGTGGCAATTTCTTTGCTGTTAGCATCCTAGGCAGGCTAATTCCCTGATTAATCAAGTCATATCAATATAGTTGGCCTTGTTTTGAAAGGCTTGCTTCTGTCGTGGTGTGTTACAAGTATTTTGGGGTGTGGGAATTCCCTTTTTCCCCTCAGTTTCAGTGACGGTGTTCCCTAAGAGGCAGGGATCAGGGTGGCCCTTCTGTGCAGGGTGAGCACAGACCCAGCTCAGCAGTGCCCAGTGCTCCCTCCTGCTCCTGGGGGTGTTTTCTGGGACTGAAACCTTCATTTTAGGTAGGCAGAGGAGTGCTCAGAATGGCTGGTGAAAACCCAGACGTGCTTGTACCTCTTGGCAGCTCCAAGAGGGTCTGGCCATGTCAGGCTGCAACCTCCAGGCTTGGGATGTGTCTTGGAAACTTCTTGTTTTTCAGCGCTTTGGAGACAGAAGAACCTTTTTTCATTCCTCTGGGAGTTGTTCTGTATCAAAGTGCTTTTGTGGGTGAATTTGTTCATGGAAAAACATTTGCCCTAGCAACTGTACAAATCGGGTATAATTGGTAAAAATATGAAAGAGGGTTATGGATAGTGGTCATTAATTAAAAGTGGAGATCTTGACCACTGCCATTGTGGCCTAGATAGGTGTGTGGTCCAGTAGGCAACTTGTAATTGGGCTTTGTGGAACAAGTGTTACAGAATCAATGGCAAACAACGTGTTTTGTCGTTGCAAAAATCCAAACAAGTTTAAGCACGCTTGGCATAAATAGATGGTGTCAGATGAGATTTGCTTTGTAACAAATCCCTGTATTTGTAAGATTTTAACTTCATGCCCACAGATAGTCTCTCAAGTATGAATAATTGCTGGAAATTAATGCTCTGCGTTGCAAACTGCCCTGAAGTGCAGATCTGTTGTATTTTAAGGTCTTTAGATAAACCTTCCAACAAATTAAGCTGTTTCATTGCAGTGGAGTACTGACAGTAGTATTGAAAATCTTTTTCAGAGAAACCTTTAAGCCTATATTGTATAAATACATTGTTTCTAATGCTCTTAAAAGCAATGTTAAGTTGTCCTCAACAAGAAACATATGGCTATAAATTCTGACATACTCCATGTGCTATCCTCGCTGTCGGAATCAGAGTGTGCAATGTGAAGGATATTTAATTTTAAAAATTGGGATAGGGGTCGTGAATTGTGTGCTAGAAATAGAAAATAAGATTAGAGGTTATGTTTCAGGCATGGAGCTGTCTCTGGAGGGGGGAACAGAACAAGGTTACTTCAAGGTTTGGAGCCTGGCTGGGGGATGGGAGGAGGGAGGAAATCCAGCAGTGGCTAAAAATGGTGCCTGGGGGAGTTTGTAGTAATACACACAATAGGAATTGCCAGGCATTGCCCTGATGCTGAGTGTTGTGCATTGTAGCCTTCTCCTTGCTGGTGCCAGATTAGTCATGGGCAGTGCTTGGTACCAGAGGCGGGGTCCTGGTGCCAGTACAAACAGTCCCAGTGCTCAAAAGGTTGCTTTTTCCAAACCTGATACTGAGGAAATGTATTGGGAAGGGGCCTGGCCAAATCCATGGTGAATGCATCAGCTGGTATTGAGATATTGCTTAAATGTATTTGGCATCTTTGCAATGTCTCATGGCTGGCAGAACTTTACTGTGTCACAGTTAGTGCAGCAGAAAAGCCCTTTGTCAGTAAAAGTTGCTGGGAAGGAGTGTCAGCATGGCTCAGGTCACCTAAATATAATTTAATTGAAGCTTAGTCTTTCATGTTGCTAAAAAATTTTAAGTATAATTGACACTTCAGAAGATGCCACTTAAAGTTTTAAATGTTTCTTTCCAGTCTTAGTTTGTGAACAAAACTGAGCTCTTTTAAGGAGT
The DNA here is from genome assembly GCA_013400775.1 of Chaetops frenatus. Lineage (NCBI taxonomy): Eukaryota > Metazoa > Chordata > Aves > Passeriformes > Picathartidae > Chaetops > Chaetops frenatus. Next base: position 582,495 of record VZTR01016039.1, on the reverse strand, counting down.
ACGGAGAGATGCCGTAGAAGGTACTTGGTTGGGTGTGGGCTTGAGATCTTCCACTTGTGTGCGTGCCACTGTTGGGACTTGATGCTTCAAGGGGAACACACCTGAGGTTTCAGAAAGGTCTGACAAATAATGAAAATTTAAGTATCCAGGTTTGCCTCTGGATGTTGTATTTCTACTGAATAGATCAATCCGTTCATGTTAATTTGTTTTATGGATTAAAATACTACATTTTCAAAATGCATTATATCAGCATAAATATCCTGTCGTATCCTCTGCTGCACAAAAGAGTTCTTGCACAACTCAGTGCAGAAATATTTGGCACATAACCTGGTGACAAATCATGCCCATGATTGAGGGCTTAGTTGTTTATATAAAACTACCAGTATTTTTAATTTCAGGACGTGGTTAAGTGGTGTGACTGTATTTTATATGTTGTAGATTAGGATTATTTAACAACTGATGATTTTATTGGGAAATATTTGAGAGTTCTCTGGTGAATAATTTTCAACCTCAGAGCAAGGCAATTTTTTTAAAGGAAAATAATCACATTCCATCAGCCATATCCCATCAGTATTTCTGTGCACATCAGTCTGACTGCTGTGTGCCTTCCCCTGCTGTATAGTTAATGCAGCAGCTTAGAGCTGGGAGGGAGAAGAATGCTGACAGAATTGTGTGTGTGCATTTGTTAGCAAGGAGCTCTTGGGGGAAGTTATTTATATTCCTTGGTAGCATCTACACCAGATTTATTTTCCAAATGTATAAATTTATTTGTATTGAAAGAAATTAAACTTCGTTATTAAGAATGTTAACTCTGTTTCGAAAGAAGCAGCTAAACAATTGTTAAAATATTAAAATACTTGCTTTTCTTAATAAAAGGAAAATAGCTTTAATCAAGCTAGTCTTTGTAGGAAGAGCATATAACATGTAAACCCCAGGTAAGTAGTTGATTTTGAAGACAGAAATTTCTTACAGCTTTCTCTGTGTCAGGAGTGGATGTAGGAGACCCAGGGTTGCTGCATAGTTCCCCAGCCTGCAGCTTTTTTGATGTTAAGTTGACCTGTGGCTTATTTTGACATTTACATTGTGTGGATGAAAGGCAACAAATTATTGTGTGGACTGAAATAGCTGATGGGATTACTGCAGCAGCTGATGGAGGGCACTGGAATCTGGAGTCTCAACAATGGGAGCTGCTGCCATTGTGGCCTTGGCTGGGACACTGCAGTCAAGGCAGGAGGAGGATCCTTTTGTCCCCCCTGCTTGTGTCTGAACCACTTGTTAACAGCATTTGCAGAAGATCGAGCAGCTCAGGGAAGGAGTTTTTCAGTTGTCTACTGTGTAAAGCAGGCAGAACAACTAAATAACCACTAAGCTCTGGGTGGTCTTAGAGGGAAATGCTACAGGTGGCAGTTTTGGGCTCTATCTTTCCCTTTGGATTTGTATTAGAGATTTATAAACTGGAAGGGTGCTATATTTGATCTTAAAACTCATCCTATTTTGACCCCAGCTGTGCAAGATGAGTTAATGCTATTTTAAAAATTACATCTATATTTAATTAAGCTTTAAAAATTCTGGCCTTAATGAGGAGGTGAATCCTGTGCCCAGGACGCACAGGCAGCTTTTTTGATCAGAAAAAATGAGGAAAGGTTATGAAGTATGCATGCTACTGCTTCTACTTTGCTAGTCTTTATGATCTCAAATTGCTTGTCACCACTGTTCCTTCATCAGCTACAGAGATTAGTTCTACATAAGATAAGATATTACAAACCATAGATTTGTTAAAAATAAAGCTTTATGACATTTCCAAAAGTCTCCTGTTACAGAGGTCTAGTTCAAGAATGATTTTTAGAATTAAAGTGAAAACTACTCAGCTACTACTATTTATGGAATTGCTATTTACAGTAGTATTATGCTTTTATAGTATTATGTACACACTAATGTTTGGTTTTGTTATGGGAGGGAGACTGTAATTCACACTGGATTGCTCTGGTTTATTCATATCCTGTGACTGTGAATCAGATACTGCTGTCTATATACAGACTGAATTGCCAGCCAGCTTTGGGCCCAAATATGGTAAACATAATTATGTTCATTTGCTGTAAAAATACATTCTCCTTAGTTTAACATTTTCATGATTACAGTTTTCTGGTAATTCCATAATTTTCAACATGAGAGGGATGAAAGGCGTAATCATCATGTCCCTCTCTTTAGTGTAGAATATAGTTTGTTTTCCTGGGCAAAACTCCAGCTGTTCAGTGATGAATTTACTGCTGCTCAAATACAGTGAGCCCATAAAGCATTTGGAAAGGCTGTTCCTGGGACAGGAGCTATGCTGTGGAGACAGAATCTCCATGTGCACAGACAGCAAAAACCCCGTGGCTGCAATTGTCCTGTGGCATTGAGGGGATGTGCTGATGTCAGTTTTTCTGATGTGGACTCCTGTTTCTTATATTTGAAAATGAAATAAATACAATTTCAGAGTACTTAATACTTCTCAAGTAGGAGACTTTCAGTGAATGAGTTGGGAGAGCATTAAGATAAAGCTCCTACTCTGTACTGAAGAGAATAAATACTAGTAAATACTGGATTAGGTTTTAGTTTCGGTCACAAAGGAGTGTTACAGAAATAGTTATTAAATGAAAAAGAGGATAGTTACCATGTGGAAATGCATGCTAGTAGTTGCCACTTCATTTATACAAGGGGGTTAGGATTAGTACATTTAATGCAGCTAAGAAAATGCATTTGCAGGGTTTTTTCATTGTTTTGATGTAGTCTGGTATCGAGAATGTTGTAGATGAATTCCTGTGGCAAGTGTTGAGAATTCAGGAGCGGCATAGTCATTTGGGTAAGGAAAGATTGTTGGTGTTGAGTTACTCCAAATGTTTTGAAAGCTTTCATCATCCTTGCTGCAAACAGGCAAAAAAAAAATCACATACAGGCTTTACAGGATCTGCTGTACATAATCTGTCTCATGTTTCTAGTACTCAGAACTTCCTTCTTCATAGAAGAGCTTTAAATGTGTAGATGATCTATAGTTTTCTCTGCCTTGAAATACTCCTTTTATCTAACACTACTGAAATAATTAAAATGCCTACTGAAGTTACTCTTGAGTTTGGGTTTTTTGAAGTTGTACAGCCTCACAATCTCTTAAAATGGTTTGGCTTAGGGATATTTATTTCAGTGGGAAAATTCAAACGTGTGTGTGCTGGGAGGTGCGAGTCCCGGGGCATTTATGAAATGTGGTGTGTGTGTTTGCAGGAGCAGCAGAACGGCTGCAAATCTGAAAGGGAACAGCTGAGCTGGGATGAGGAAATGTTTCTGTTTGCAGAGGAGTTGTAAACAGTGTGTCCTTGTGGCACTTCTGTCGTCGTGGCTGTTCCATTGCTTTCAGTGGTTGCTGGGGTGGAGAGGGTGACAAGGTAAAAGTGGCTGATTCAGGCTTCAAAACAGATACACCTCAACCTAAATAAATGTTATAAGGTTATAAATGGATATCTAGGGAAAGCCAAGAACAGGGTGAATTTGTGGGCAATACTAATTTAAAACTGTCCCCAACAACTTGCTGCAACTGTGATTTCCTGAGCCTGTGGTCAGACTGTTCAGTAACCCAAGTGAGCCCTTCTGTAAGTAAGGGTGATAAGAGACCAGAACTGCACACTTAATTTGAAGTGTGGGTAAACCATGGATTTATGCCGTGGCATAAGTATGTTTCTGGCTTTTCCAACACAGCTGTTCCCTTCCAGATCTGTTCTTTCAGCATCAGGCTGATGTTTAGCAAAACCACTCAGTTGTAGCACTAAGATTACCTTCCTCTGTGGTAATGATCAAGCCAGAGCCCATCATTTTGTGTGTGAGGTTAGGATTTTTTTTCCATGTATGAGTTGACAAATTTATCCTTAATTGATCTAATGCCTTTAGTCCCTTAATCCTGTATATATATATTCGTGTGTTAGAGCATGCAGTATGTCATGCCTGAATAGTATAGTACTGACCTGGGTTCTTATTCCCATTTGTCTTTCTCAGTCTTGTTTAAGGTGTGATTTGTTCAGGACAATGGAATCTTCCTCAGAAGAACCTGACTGTTGAAAGATGTGTTGAAGAGTGTCTTTAATTTATTTCTCTATGAAATAAATTTCATAGAGTGGGAATTATTCCATAAAGAGTGGGAATTATTCCCATTTTTCTGGGTGTGGAAGCTTTTTCTGCAGTGTTTGAGTCCATGGACAAATAATTTTAAGCTGGTGGGAATAAAGCTCTATGTGGAGCCTTCTGCCTGGTTTCTTGATCTGCACTGACTCAGCAGTAACTAAGCTCTTCAAAGTGATTTCCTAAACCTCTTTAACGAATTTTAGTATAAATTTTTAGCATGGATCCTAAAATGTGTATTGAAGACATCTTTTCCCAGTGAATGTTACTGAAAACTAAGTATGGCATTAGCTAATGCTGGAAAGCTGCAGTTGGTGGTGTAACAAGGAGTTTAACTCTTCACCTGACTGTGTGGGAGACACCACTAACTGGACCTGGAACTAAACACGTGCCTAGGTTCATTACTGAAGTGAGCCCAGAGGTTTAAGATACCTACTGTAATCTCATGGTATGGTAGGATGGTTTAGTGGTGGGCTTTTTTGTTGTTGTTTTTTATTGTATTGTGTTCACCTCCCATGTGAAAGCTGGTTTTCTGCATAAACTTGGTAAATGGTGTTTTTTTGAGTTTTCATTACACAACTGAGAAACAATTATATTTGTTTTCTTAATGCTTGTTTTTTCAGTTGCTTTAAGAAGAAAACACCATCCTAGACTCTTTGTGTTTACATTTTTACTTTTGAAGACTTTAACGAGGAGTGACAGGGTGAAGAAGAATTGCCACATGGGTGGCTTCTCCTGTAGCTTAGAAGGACTTCAAGTGTGTATGTGATCTGCCGGGTGGGAGTGCAAAGACAGATTTGGAAATTGTCTCAGATGACCATAACTGGACCATGATGCACAAGTCGGTCCAAGTAATATTCCTGTTCCACATGTGCTTAATTGAATATTTCTCTAGCTCAGCCTTTCTTCCCTGACTTCCCTTCAGCAGCAAGTGAAATCTGTGGCCTAAAAAGATCATTTACAGGAACATATTAACTTTATCTCAGGATTTTCTGGAAGTTGTCAGCTCGCTGTCCCTTGGTTGAAACGCTGGCCTGCAGTTTTTCACTCTGTTTGGATGGGAAGTGTATTTTTCCCAAGGATGACTGTCCATGACACCTGTCTCTTCCTGAGCAGTCCTGTAGGATCAAAGAATTCTGTAGGTGAGCTGTTCTGGGAGGCAGAGCTGTGCCTTTTCTGCAGAAATTTGTGCTGCTTATGCTTGCTCTCAGTCTGTTCCCATGAGCTTTTTCTTCATCCTAGCACGTTTTCCAGCTCTGATGGGGGGAAATGTGCCTGTGACTGGTGGTGAGTGCACCCTTTTAGGAGATGAGAGATGGAGCCTTGGGTCTCCCCTGGCTGACAGTTATGTGTGGGAATTTCTCTTGCTGTGCGCAGGGGCTTTGTTAGGCTGCTCTCTCAAAAGAATGGGCATTTTTTTCTTTCCCTTTTCAAAGGGGAACTGGTCCTGCTTTCAGAATAGATAATGCAAGTACCAAGGGAGGATTGAAACAGTGGTCCTGATCTGACACAGGCATCTATTTTTGACGTTGGCAGAGGCACCCAAGTCTGAAAGAAGCTCTGGTTTAACACATTCTTTTCACCAGCTTTTCCCTGTGCTGTCATATCTTATTGCTGAGACTTAAGTTAGTGCTATTTGGAGTGTTACATGTTTTACTTCAAACAAAATGCAGGAAGTCTCCTGATGGACTGTAGGCTCTGCCTTGGAAAAACCCAGTTCACTGTGCTGACAAGTCTGAATCTGACTGAGGGACACCTACATTCCATGTGTATCTTCTAGGGAGTGAAGTTACACGGTTTTACAGATTTTTATCTGAAAGGTTAAGAGTTGGAAGTGAGGTGGTGTAGTGCTGAGCAGGCAGGACCCTCAGTACTTACCTAACTCCCAAAATTTGATGTTCTTCATCCTTTTCCAGTTCTCTTTGTTTGAGTGGTTTTCATGACAGAGTCTTTGGTTAATTTGAGGTTTTTGGGCAGGGCATGGGCACATTTTTGTCTTTGCTTGTCATTTTGGGCACCTAGCAGACATATGCCTCTACAGGATTTTTCAGTACAAATGCAAAAGACACAAATCAGCACAAATAATTTACAGTCTTTGTTTTAAGGAATGTCATTTTGAAGGCAAGAAAACTCCAGACAAAAGCATAATAAATTACTGCAGACTGGCTATAAATACTGGATAGATATATCATCAGTGAAATTGATCTTTTGAGTTAATAAAACCAAGTTGGTGGTTTAACAGATCTCAGTGCTTTGGTTGGTGATTGCTTCACTGGTGACTGAGATCCAGTTCGGAGCTACTAAATGACTCTGTTGAAATCTGAGGTGGTCGATTTGATTCTAGTTGAAGTGTGCTATTTCCACAGGCCCTGTGGAGTGTGTTCTGGGAGCTCTGGTCCCCAGCAGGGGTGGTTCCAGTGGGGCTGCTGGTACCCATCTGCCCCCAGAGAGCCGGGAGCCTGGGTTCTGGTGAGCTGGTGCTGGGAACGGGACACCCTGAGAGAAGAACATATCCAACAGCAGCTTCATGGATTCACTAAGGATTCACTTGACTGCTTTTTTGTTTTGGTTTGGTTTTTTTCTTCCTACTGTTCTGGGCAAACAGCCAAGAAGGAATCCCAATGAGCAATTCATGAGCTAACACAAACTAAAATGATTTCGGTATAACGGTCTATTTCTGACTTTCCCCCATCCTTCTCTACTAGGAGATTTTTACAGCTTGGGTGACAAAAAAATCCCAAACCAAAAAACCCATCCAGGAGGTGCCTGGGTCTCCTGGAGGCTGCAGCCCACTAGAAAGCCTTGGAAAGCAATGCTGGTTTTCCTCCCTGAATGTGTAGCTCCAGACCAGAAGCAGTCGGGGTTTGGTGAGGAGAGGCCTCTCCTTGCTGACATTCCCAGGCTGCTGGGGCTGTTGTCCTGTGCCTGCATCCTGACAGCTGTGGGAGTGAGTCTGGAAATACTCTGAGCCTTGTTTGCCCTGGTAGTGAAGATAATCAATACTTGTCAACCCCTATAAAAGCGTTTGCGTGCTTTAAGTGTTTATGATGTGTTGGTAAGAAATTCCAGGTGCAAAATAATTTAGTTGATGTTAGAGGTGAATGTGCATTTTTTGCCAGTCAGCATTACTTGAAGGTGGCTCTTCTTGTTGACTGAGAAGTTTAATGTTTGAAACATAGTTTCAGCTCTTGTATTAATCGGAGAAGTTTTGTATTCAAAACAGTGTTTGAAAATGAAAATAAAATTTAAAAGCCCACACACAGATTATTTGACGTGTTTTCTCTTCGTGGGTGGATTGACTATATTAGACAGGTGCCATTCCTGTGGCAGTTTTAATATTAATAGATGTGTTGTATTGATAAGAGTAGTGGAGAAGTTGTAGTCAAGGCCAGAATTTAATTTATCAGGTTGAGATTTGTTGCCAAAATTAGTATTATTCTTTATATTAGGTCCGTGGTCTGTGAATTCCAGTTTCTAGTATTTTTGAGTAGATACGTTTTGTAGATATAATCCATCTTCAGTTTGGGATAGTGTAAAATGAATCAACTCCTGGTTAATGTCTGTCTTAAAATCCCTCCCCAAAAGTAGTTGGGGGTACCAAACTGGTTTTTTTAACCTGATTGTTTATTTATGAGGATCCTGGAAAGTTTACTTGGAGGAATTTTCACCATCTGTCTTAGTCCACTTGTGTTGTTTCCTTTACTTAGTGACCTGTCTAAAAAAAGGAAGGGATCTGTTGCTCTGCACAGCCCTGGCTGTTCCCTGCAGATGCAGGCTGGGTGTGCCTCACCTGTGCACGCTGGTGCTGCTCTTTGCCAGGCTCCCACCTGGGACTCTTTCCCATTCCTCCTGGTTCAGTAATGCCTGTGCTTTCAAACCAAACTGCTGGTCTGAAACTTCCGTAGCCAGGGCTGTCTCTGCTGCCTTCTAAAGCCCTGGTTTCTGTTCTCCCTGCCATCCTTGCTGGTGTGGTGCTTGCTCCTGGTGAGCTGTGCTGGGATGCTCCATCCACTGCAGCTCCATGCCAGACATCCTTCTCAGCCAGAGTTTCCTTGGCCAGGATTTGTAGCTGGATGCCCACACACAAATTGTTGTTGCCTGGTCACTCTTCTAGCCCTGAGCCAGCTGGTGGTGGGGACAGAGACACTGACTAATCCTCAGGAAGAGGTGTACAGGCCTCCCTTGCCCTTCTGCTCCCAGTTTGCTGTGCAGATGTTGAGGACCATTTAGAATATCTTTGGTTTAAGGTATTCACATTTGGACATCAGGTGGCCTGGCCAGGTGATGGATGGGATGTACACGTTAGTGACAGGAAACTGTGAAGATAGAATGACACCTTTCCTGATGGAGTAACCTTTGGATTTGCACCAGATTTGTATCACCAAATGCCAGAGGGAGTCAGTGTGTTTTTGACAGGAGGCCCTTGGCTCTGGCAGCTTCCTGTCCTTTTGGCCTCACAATAGGTTAGTTTGTTCAGACTTTTCCTGGGTAAGCAATCTGGCTGCTCTGGGTTGTGTCTTTTGGAGTTAACTTTTTTTGAACATTAATTGAATTTAGTTTGTTTTACGTGAATGGGGGGTGTGGTGTTAAGTTCATCCCGAGATTTGGAATCTCTATCTCATAAAATGAAAACCAGCTTGAAATAGCATCAAGTGTTACATTAAAAAAAAGGAGGTCCGGTGTTTTTGGACTATTTTACCCTTCTGTGCTATATTGCATATTCACTGGAAAGACAACAGAATCCATGAAGAACACCATTTGAAGGCAAACTTTTGCCAGTTTTTAAAGCACTGCTTCCTCTGCTCAGTTTCCTGTGTTGATTCAGGGAAAAAGTTGCCTTCTCTTCTGGCAGGTTAATCCCAAACACAACATGTGGGGGATTATACCCCTCATGCTGGTCCAAAACAAACTGGGGGTCACCAAATTCCACTTGCCTGAAAGTCTTCCCTTTTTATTTGTGTCTCTTGTGACTGGTGAGGTTGGGAAAAACATTTTTCTGGGAAGTACTTAAGCAAAAAATTTTGGATGCTACATTTAAAAAAAAGTAGCAAACTCATTTGGTATTTGCACTCATTTTCCTGCAATTTCTGTTTCCTCTATGCAAATAGGGCCATTTTAAGAGCAGTTTGTGCAGCTGTCAGATTCTCTGGAAGTTCCAGCAGTCCGAACTAGGGGAAGTTCTTTAACTTCCACATCACTCCTTAAAGTGAGAATATGAACAGTGTACTGAGCTTTTCTAGTTTTGCCATTTTGAGCAGCGTAGTGTTCAGTGTGGAGCTGGGTTTATACTATATATTAGTTCGGTTACAGTCGTTCATAGTATCTGAACAGCACTGTTTTGGTTTTGATTACATAAAGGGAGGATTAAAATACCTTTTCTTGTGGTATTCTTGATAATTTCTTCACTTGGTTTCTGTGAGTATTTCTCTCTTCTACATAATGTACAAACTTAAGGTTCATATTGTGGGCTGACAACATGCTGTTCTTGTATCACTAGGAGGAAAGATGATGGTTATTTTTTTCCCCCCTAAGGTGGCTAGAGGTAGATTGGCCTAAAGTCTCTCCAGTTAAGTGTGGAACCCTCACTTTTAGTCCACACAGCAAAAGCAGTGGGGAAGGGAAGGGAGAGTGTGGGAACCTTCTGTGCTTCAAGAAAGATGCAAAAGGAGGAATGTTTATTTTGTATGTAGCATGTCAGAGAGCTCATTATAGAGTTTCAGATATAGTGTTCAGACACATGTCTGGTGTTGAGGCATGCAGCTTTCCTCTCTTTGAATAAATATCAACTGAAGATACAAGCTATCCTCTTTAAGTTTCTGTGTAGATTTTATTACAAGGGAATTTTGAAGCTGAAGAATTGACTAAGTACCTGCAAGTTTGACTATTAAATTGTCTAGAAGTAAAACACAATGACATGTCATTTTTGTTTATAACTGTAGAAAATATGAAGCCACCTTTCTCATTCTATTCATTGCATTTATGTTCTTTTAGGAGGCAGCAGGTTCATGTATTGGCTAAATATCTGACCATTCGAAATGATAAGTTCAGTGTGTTTGATCCTGAAATACTCCGTGTGTAATCACAACCACCAACCTGAGGTGCATCTCTGATAATCTCATCTAATTCAGTGCCCTAGAACTTGAAACCCCCCCCTTCTTAGTTTTTTCTTTCATGATCGTTTCCACTGCAATGGGAAATTTCATGTCTACTTAGGAAAAACAATCACTAATTTACTTATATGTTGCATTTAAATTAACCAACTCTCTTGTTCCATCCACATTTATATGCAGTCAAGGAAACCATTTAATCATGCTCTCTCTACTGTAAGGCACCACAGCTTGTAAAGCATGGAGAAAATTATTTGCAGCTATGCATATGATATCCAGACTTCCTAGAAAATTATGTTTTTAATGAGTTCATTGCATTTTGACACATTTAGTGTGAGTATTGAGAGAAGTATAAAGTAGGGAGGTAAGTTGACAGCTTGGAGTACTTTAAGGATGCTGAAATGCATATGGGAGTTTCTTTGAGTTTTAGGTTTTAAAAAGTGGGAATACAAAATAGTATTTGCTCTAGATCTCCAAAGCAGAACCATCCGCAGCAATGACTTCCTGAAAAACTTCTGTCTTGTTGGTTTAGTGGGAGTGAGACTACCCAGCTCTGGATGTTTGTCCTGCTGTACCTTGCCGCCTTCTTTATCTGTGGGATGCTTGTATCCTGCATATGTGCCAAAATGGGAATGAATGAATGTTGTGTGTTCAGACAGATGGAAATAAGAAATTTTGACTGAAAAGAAAATCTGTTCCCCAACTATTTTGACAATATCATTACAGGTTTCATTGCTCAAATATAATAGCTAAAGGAACATTCTGTTGTTAAATGAAAGGGTTCCCGGATTATTCTTCTAAGTGCCCGGGACATTGCAGTTGCAGCAGTAAGGAAAAGGATGTCCTTGTTTCATAGAATCAAATAGGGTGTGTGTGTGTAAGAGAGTGGCCTGAAGTGTGACTGGAGCTAGGACTAGACAAACTGATGGAAGGAATTGTATCCTTCTGATGCTGTCCTGACACTCTTTATCAGTGTCTGATATTGAACACCTCGTGCTCCATCTTGCCCCTTTCCCACTGCTCAGGCTCTGTTCACCTTCCTGCAGATACCTTCAAGGAGCTCTTGGCTCTCCAGCTGCACCAGGGTTTGCCAATAGGAGCAGGGCAGTATAGAAGTTTTATTTCCTCCCTACTTTGATGTGTGCTGAGAGTGTTATTTAGAACAGTCTCTTAGGCAGTTGTGCCTCATATACCACCTTGTGTATGAGAGATGCTGCCTGCCCATCACACTGGAATGGGACACAAATGTTGCATTTCTCAGGTATGATTAGGCAGATTTGTCTGTTGTTGTACTAAAAAAAAAAATTAAGGACCTGTATCTGTTGACTTAGTAAACTATTAAAATGAATGGGAGAGTTCTGCAGTAAATTATGGTGCATGAAAAAAGTTTTAATTGATTTCATTCTTTAATTATTTTGAAAGTATGAGGTTAGAAAATGTGATTAACTCCCTTTGAGCTCTGCAGTAATAACCTTTCACTGTTCTTAACTGTGCAAGACTTGCACTGGGGATTAACCAGTGTCTTAAGTTTGACAGCCTAGAATGACAGAATTAATAGGAAAATATTCAACAGTGTTGAGTTTAGCAACAGGATGACACTGGCTTGTAACAGCCTTTTAAAGTGTCCCTGTGGCTCTCCCTCCCTTTGGATCTTGGGTGTTGTTGACAGTGTATGCCCAGAAATGTGAACCAGGACACTGCAGGAGTTAAATTTTTAAACCTTCTCATTGTTCTCTAGTGTTTAAACTTTTTTTTTTTCCCTTCACAGGAAATGACCTAGAGGCCTTACAAGTACATTTGTGCATTTTTGTTCTGAGTCTGCAATTGAGGGCAAATGCAGTCTGGAAGCACCACTTCTTAATGTTACAACAGAAACAACTACCTCAACAAATAGGGAAAGGGGAAGAAGGCTTACAATAACACTCTAATTTTTAGTAGCTTATACTTGCGGAGTCTTCTTGTAAACAGTCCAGATTTTTTTTCCCCCCTCCACTATTATGAAGAGACACTACAAGTAAACTAAGTTGGCAGACTGGATCTGTCAAGACATTTGAAGATATTTGATCTGCTGACATAAAGATTTGCTTTTTCAAGGAAAGAGCCTCTGCACTGCTTTTATAATCACTGTTGATCGGTGGTTTGCTCCACTTTTCCTGATACTACTAATGGGAAAATTCTATTAAGGTATTGCTTCTAAAACTATTGTTTGCATTGACAGAATTAACTTTTGTAGATGTAACAGCAAGTGACAATGTTATGCTCGTGAAGAACTTGTAGGCGATCTCTTCTCGGCTCCAGTTGGCTTTTCTGTGTGTGGAGGGGATACCACACAGGAGAGAGTGCATTATAAAGATACCTGGGCTTGCTTTTTGAGTACAGTTTATAACTGCAGCAGGGCTGCACTGAACACTGAAAACACAGAGTCAGCAAATCTGCTGCCTTTCCCACTGCTGATACAGATTATACAGACGCTTGCCTTTCTGAAATGCCTTTTGTGAAACCTATGTACACAGTCCTGCACTGTTACTGTACATAGATACTCGAGGAAGGAATTCGACAAGTGATTGTTAATTGAAGAACTCTCTGGACAAGCACTCACTTATGTATTGCTGCAGTGCACAAGAAAGCAAAATGGACTATAAGCGGCGCTTTTTGCTTGGCGGGTCCAAGCAGAAAGTGCAGCAACACCAGCAGTATCAAATGCCCGAGCTGGGCAGGACCCTGAGCGCCCCGCTGGCATCGGCCACCCCCAGCACCCCCCTGGTGTCCCCGGCTGCTGCAGGCGGCTGCTCCCACCCTGCCTCCCACACGACTCCGATCGCAGATATCCAGCAGGGAATCTCCAAATACCTGGATGCACTCAACGTGTTTTGCCGTACGAGCACTTTCCTTACAGACCTTTTCAGCAGTGTATTTAGGAACTCGCACTACTCTAAGGCAGCTATGCAACTGAAAGACGTGCAGGAACATGTCATGGAAGCAGCGAGTCGACTCACAGCAGCAATAAAACCAGAAATAGCAAAAATGCTGATGGAACTGAGTGCAGGAGCTGCAAACTTCAAAGATCAAAAGGAGTTCAGCCTACAAGACATTGAGGTAAGTTACCTTGCGAGGATACTGTTTTGCACGTGAGTTTGCATCATTCCTTCTTAAGTGGATTTCTGTTCAAAATCCCTTCTACACCAAAAGTTTTTTCCACCTTACTTCGTATTTCTGGGTAATGCTGGTGAAAAAAGAAACTGTTCGTTTCTTATGTACTAAGAAAGTACTAAGTCATTTACAGGATCTGACCTCCATCTATGCTAAATTAGGTATTTCTGTAGAAGAACCAAGGACACAAAAGTCTTAAACCATTTTTTGTTTTACGTTAGCTAATGTTTCTAACAGTGTTATGCCATCATATTCTAAATCAGCCTACACTTTTCTTTTATCCATTTCAAGGGGAAACCTGAGTACGTGGGAGTAACGTATTGTCATCAGTGTTTGAGTAAAACTGTGTATTAGTTGACTAATAATATTTTATCACTCTTTAGAACATTTTTCTCTTTTGAGCTGTTATGCATAAGAGGAAAATACCACACTGTGTGAGAGATTAGTGGTGTAAAAATTTGTCATGACTTTGCTGTAATGTTCATATGCTGGCTGCAAGTGCCCAAGAGTCAGGATTGAGATCCCTAACTTCCCAGGCCATGCCTGCCTAGGAAGGTCTGAGTACTTCTCTAGTAAATGTGTTATGTAGCAGGCACTGGGAAGTGATAGCCACGGATAAATCCCTGGGGTTTTAAGTAATTCCTTGTGTTCAGACATATTTCTTTACTTTGGAGCAGTCTTTGCAGAGTTGTTCCTTCAGAACAGCATCTCTTCAGAACATCATTCTCTTGGTTTTGATTTAGATTTCAGGTAATTTTATAAGAGTGAATGTTTGTGCCTGTCAGGCATTATCTGCTTTCTCTAACTGCACCACTTCCAGATGGAGTCGTTAAGGAGGATGCAGTTTGTCAGTTACAGCTCTGCCTGCAGTTGCGTACTACAGTTCTCAGTGTTGTATACTTGATACAGAATGGGCTACTTGATACAAGATGGGCTGTATATTTGTTATAAATGTCTTCTGTTGCCTGGTATTTTTAAAGACAACCCAATAATATCACTCTTTAGCTAAAGCTATAGCAATATATATAAAAAAGAGTAAGTTTATGTAATTAACTGATCTTCATAATAGATGTACTGAAAGACTTTCTGAATTTAAAAAAGCAAAAGCATATGAAACACTAGTTGTCTTCTAGGAGATTTTGTGGGCTTGGAAATGCTGTCTTTCCAAGTGTTGAAGCCCTCTGTAGAACTGCTTTTGTCACCTGGGCAGGCAGTGGTGGCTGCTGGTTCTCCCCTGCCCCACACCCTGTGCATGGAGGGTTTGCTCAGCAGAGAGCTGAGGAGCAGAAGCACAGCAGTGTTTGTATCGGGTGGGTGCACATCCTGCCAGCTTAAAGGCACAGAAACTTGCTTTGGCCCCAGCTTTACCTGCCCAGGCCTAACCCTTGTTCTGGGCTCTGTGAGCACCTGCAGTGATCCCTCCTGGCAGCTCCGTGGTGGGAACAAGTGTGTGGAGAATGCCAGCAGAACAGCTACTTCTGTGCTTTCCTGCCTGCACATCTTGGGCTGTCCAAACACTTCTCATCATACTTTTCTTGCACCTTTTCTTAGTTAAAACTGCATCTTGCACATGGCTTTGAAAAAAAGTCAATATGCAAGATTTACAGGAACTTCTGTATAATGAGACAAGTGTTGTGTTCTGCTTTGGCTTAAGCAGCAGCAGAATGTATGGATTTGACAGTGACTCGTGGTTGTTTTGTGTGTCAGTCAGGACTGTGGTGTAGATGAATGAGTTTTTAGGCAGAGGGGTTGGGTGGTTGTTCCCAGGGAGCAGCAGCTGCTCACTGTTGAAATGGACCTTGGCAGAGGCCAGTAAAGGAATATATTTGTTTGTAAGTAACTTGAAAGCGCAGGATATAAGTATGCTGGGAGACCTGCTGAACTAAAAATAATCCTGAACAAATGAGTTTTCCAGTTGGGATGGAATTCAGAGGGGAAAACTGAATGCTGCAGTATTTAGGTAGACTTTTTCAGCCTAGGAGTGGAGCCCATTGGGCAGCAGTTCTGCAGAACAGTCCTAGGGCTGGTGGAAGTCATGTGTTGGGTAAGAGTCAGTGTTGTGCAGTTGCAAATAATAAATCAGTGCTGTTGCTGTTGTGCAAAAAGGCATTTAACACGAGCCTAACTGTTGTGGCAGCGGGATGTTGGTAAAGTGCCGCAGCCGCTCACTCGGTGCCACAGACACGCTTCCCCACAAACACACACACACCAGATGGCTTTGTAATCCTCCGAGCAAGAGAAACGAGAAGGGTTCTTGTATGGAGTTCCATGGGGTTTATTGCAGCCACGCGTGAGGGTGACCAGGAACAGAGAACCAAGAACAATGGAAGCAGACAGGGGTTTTACCTGGGAGCTCGGGGGTGGCACACAGGAGGGGCCAGGGGGTGTGGGCCAGCGGGGGGACAGGGACCAAAGGGGAACTGAGGAAGGGAGAACAGGGGGGAAAAGGGGCAGGGAGACAGAGCCTCCACACCTAACCTGCAAGGACCATGGACTGAGTACTGAACTCTTCACTGGTTATTATGGCCTTAAACACAACAGCGCACATGCACAGCACTGCTGGCACACTTGGAGAAACAGGGAGCAATTGGAGAGGCTGCAGAGGAGAGTAGCAAAAGTAGTCAGACATCCAGGAAATAGGACATCAGAGGACAAATTGAAAAGATGGACTCTACGGAAGAGGAGGCTGAGAAGGAAAATCAAAATTGCTCAAGTATATGAGAAGCTGCCAGAACACGTCATTGTCTGTTCTTCATGTCCATGTAAGGCGGAGCAAGGAACCTAAATTTCAGAAGGAAAGACTCACATTAGATGCTGTGGAAATCCTTTGTAATATTAGTGGAGCACTGATGTGGATTGCTACAAAAAAGGGTAGGGAGCAGAGCTTACAGAACAGGTAAAACCTGCATCTGGAAAAACTGACCCAGGTCAAATTGCACCTTGCTAGGGATGGAAGGGTGACCTGGTGAGATCCTCTCCCATTTTGCTTTTCTGGGATTCGAAGACTGGGCTGTTGATGCTGAAATTCAGTTTAAAAAGCATAGTTTGCTTTTTTCCCCCCTGGTGGATAGAGAAGTTAACATTTCATAAAACTGCCAGCAGGATTAAAAAAACTCACAATGTAAGCAGAAAAATATAAAGGGCTTGCCTGGCTTCATCAGAGTTTACTGAACAGGGAAGTGATGGGGGAAGAGTGTGAGGCAGCATAATTGTTCCCTTGGAAAATACCGGGAGGGGAATGCAGGTATATCTGAAGTTGTTTTGTCAGTTTCTCTAGTAGGTGACTGAAAGGATTCACAGCCCTGTCAGAGAGAGAATTGAGAGCTGGTCAAACACCAAGTGGCAGCTTAGCAGTACCCTAAGAATGGCTCTGCAGAGGCTCATAAGTGAGGGGTGGAGGCTGGTGTTAGACAAGCAGTGGGAGGTGAGTTGTAATTTAGAGTGCAGTGGGACAGAACCCCAAATTCATGAGAAGGACAGGGAAATGAGACTTTGTGTGTGAGCCCAGCTGAGGAAAATGCAGTTTTCCTAAACCTTGCTTAACACAGGCTGTAATTTTTGGGAGGAATGAGAAGTCCAAGCAGGACAGGTTTGGCTGTAGGAATTAAGTAGAGAGCTGTAGCTTTTCTGAGGTGTCACACGTCTTTATCTACTGTAGTGGGCTCTGCCCGCAGGGAAGGCAATGTACAGAAAACTTAGGTTTTGATGAACATACCTGACTTGAATTTGGACTGAAAACTGTTGTGCAGCCTAGACTATAGTACCACAGGTGAGGTTTTCAATTTACTTGTTGTTATTTAGAACAAAGCTTGCTAGTTCAGAGCTGTCTGCCAGGCTGTGTAAGAAGGTGACTTCTCTTGATCAAAGTGTGATGACAGATGGAGTTTCCCAAGGTTTCTTAATTTCAGAAATGCAAATGCTGATTTTTATTTTCTTCTTTTCCTTTTCCCTTGTCACACGCTTTTGAATTCTTGGGTTCCTTGCCTGTATGGGTGAACAGCTTGAAAATCAGGGTAAATGAGAGTGTGTTTTCCATATCTGTTTGTCAGCTGGGGCAATGCAGTCACTCTATATGTCTGTTAATGAAAACATTAAAGGAAATATGTGGGGAGGAGTAAAAGTGGTAAAAGCAAGTGTATTTCCCCATCTCTCATGAAGCTTTGCAGAAGTCTCAGTACTGCAAAATATAAAGAACAACTTAGTTACACAGGGCTTGTGTATTTAGAAGTGGTAGTAATGAGAGGGATGTACATGTTGCCTTCCTGAACAAAAGGGAAGCATCAATGGGCACCAGATATATACTTGGATGCTCTGTTTAGTATTAAATGGAGATAATTTTTAGCTTTTATGTGTGCAAAATAGCCTAAGATTTTTGAACAAAAAATTTTGTGAGATAAAAATGTCTGAATAAATTTTAAAGGTAGATTTTCCTTAGCAAACATTGTAAAGCTGAATTTAACTATTTTAAAAATTCTTCTTTCTTGAGATTTGCAGGGATTGGCTCCAGACTCTTCTGAGCTGAGGAACTGTTAGTAGCAAAAAAATTCTTTGTCTTATATTTTAATTGCTGCTTTTTATTTTTAAAATGCTTTACATTTAATTGTGTTTTTACTAAATGATAGTGACCACTTCAGTAGCTGTCAAGATCAGATTATCACAAGTGGCTTTTAGGGTCACTGCTGGAAGAAATGAGTCTGTTGGGTTTCCCAACTCTCTGGGAAAGTCTCTGAACTAGATTCTGCTGGAATCTAGTTCAGCCTGCAGGTGATTCCTTCCCATGGGCAGGACTGATTCTTCCCTTGGGGGTGTCCTGTTCGTGAGATCACTCTTTAGAACTGCAGGGTGTTGCTATGTAGTAAAAATGAGTAATATTCTGTCCACTTCTGGTAATGTACAGGAAGGTTGCTAGCTCATAATGGGGCACACCAGTTCAGTGGCAGCCAGGCTGTGCCACTAAGGACTGTTAAGGGAAACCACTGAATAATTCTATTGTGGTGTTTGGCTTTTTGAGCATTCTGCTTGTTTAAGGAAATAGCCAAAAAAAAGGGGGAAAAAAGGAGAAAGTTCTACTGCATAAAATGGTACTTGGAGAGCTGCAAGTCAGTGTTTGTATCAAGTGTGGAGGACTGACACTTGTTATTTGCTGACTTTATTTCTGGTAGTGTTCTGTTTTAAGGAATTTGTTGTACAAGATTTGCTTGCCAGGCAATTTGTATGGCATCACTGTTTAGCAGTGAAAACTGGCAATTTTGTGTACTCTTTGTCCAGTGGAATATTGCAAAGTTGATTGTGTCCATTAGGGGGATAAAGTGGGACAGAGTAACCTAACACTACGTCTCACCTGGTGCTCCCTTTAGCATGGAACCAAAAGTTCCATTGCTTCCAGCTGCCTCAGCAGGAAAAGAGTAACTTCAGGTAAGGCTCTGCTGAGACAAACATCAGTCCTGCCTGGTACAGGTCAGGAAAGTCAAGGTTCTGTAGCTGTATTTTGTGGGACAAAAAGCTTGGAAGCTGAAGTCTTCCTTGTTTATGCAGTATAAATGAATCTAAGAAGTTATTTAGGGAAACATCTCCACTCCCAAGGAAATCTCACTGGTTGACACCTGAGATTATTCCAGTTCAGCTTTGATTCCTGCACATTTTGTAGGGTTTGTGTTTATTCTTGTCTGAAGGAGGAGAGTCACACACTTCTGCATGGGAAAGTAGGGAAAATAAACTTAGAAAAGAGATGGTGGTGTCTCTAACTGTTGGAAAACTGCATCCATGTACTGATGCTGTTGCAAGGATGTAGCAGAGATTTCCTGTGCTGCTCTGCACAGGGATCAGTGCCCAGCCTGGGCTGGGAGAGGTTACTGCTGGCTGCTCCTTCTCCATGGATAAGGCAAAGTTTAGGCTCTTTGGCAAAAAATCTGACCAAGTGAGTGTGGCATCTGCCATCCATTCAAAGGGAGTGTTTAACAGTGTAAAAATCTTCCAGCACTTTGATAGTGAAGCAGTTTAAACCATCCTTACCCATTTTGGAGGAAAGCTGAATTGGATTTTTTTCAAACAAAGTTAATGTTCAGTAAAGCATATGTTACTATCTATCTTCATTGTTTAACCTTGCAAATCATAGTAGAAATGTTGTGTGCTGCCACTTAAAACCTAAATCATTTGTTTATTTTGATCATTATTCCCAGGCTGGGGAGTCTTCAACATTTGTACCTTAAATATTCTTTGAAATTTAATAAGCTTGAAATTCCTAATGAGTACTAGTTTCATCTTCCCCTGAGAACTGCATTCTTCCTACACAGAAATAATTCAAATCACCAGTTGCCTCTCCCTGCAGTTTTCTTATAAATCTTTCTAATCTTGTACCCAGGAAAGTTGGAGTTTTCTTAATTTTATCATTTGCTGACTGTTTCTTTAAGTAAGGCAAGCTCTACTTTCAGAGGTCAGTCAAAGTACCAAAAGTGTTTAATTTTATGCCTTGTACAGAGAAGGGAAGTGATTGAACCAGAATGGAATGTCAAAAGGAGTCTGGATGCAGTAAAAAAAAAGCATTGCCACCACTGGTTCTTCTGAAGTAGATAGTAAATGCATATAACTGTTCCTGTGACTGGAGATACATTGTGTCTGGCTAGTTTTATTCTGGAAGAATGTAGCTGAAAATAAGACAGATGATTATATGGCCCCAAGGCATGAGGGCTTTGTACATTATCTGTGTATTTTATGAATTATTCCTAAAATGGAATTCAAGTTGAGTCTTTTTTAATAAATCAAAGTCAAATACGCATTTTAAAGTGCTTTGTGTGATAAACTCCATGAAGAAAACACTCTGAATAGCTTTTAAATAGTTTCTGCAGTGATTTGGAGAATCCTTTTTTCTCTGCTGCTCTCTAGTTTTACACTTGGTTGTCAGCTTTTTCCTGCCTGGGGAGCGTTGCCCCAGAGGGAGACGGAGCATTCCTGCAGGAGCCCTTAGCTCTGCAGGATGTCCCTGGGTGGTGGCACTGCTGTTCTTGCACCAAAGTCCTCTGACACAGCAGCTTTGCTGTGCTCGTGGTACCTGAGGTGTCTGAGCACGGTTCTTGTGGGCGCTGGTGGCAGAGGAGTGACTGTGTGCAGGGGATGCAGATGCAGAGGTGGGATCTCCTGCCCTCAGCCCAGGGAGCCCCTGGCTGCCCTGCCCAGCCTTGGCCTTTCTGAGGGAGCATGGCAGGACCCATTCCCATCCAATATTCCAAAGGCAGATTGGTGCCAGTGCTGGCAGCTCTGGCCCACAGTGCCAGGGCTCAGCTTTGGGCACTGTGCATGGGGTTATGGGGCAAAAGGCTGTTGATGCCCATTGCCTGCCCATTACCACTCTGCCTGGAGGGCAAACAGTTGGGCAAACTCCTCAGATTTTATGTTAATGTTTTTAAATGATTCACTTTTTTTTTGTTGCTGTTCTGAGTTTGTATCAGAAATTCAGCCAAGTCTTTGTGCAGGTAGGTTTTGCTGTTGACTTGACCCTTGTGATAATATGCTACTCCTATTTTTGTGCTTGATTTTACTAAGTAACTGAGCAAGCTTTTCATTTGTAGTCAGAACTTGAGTACAGAACTAAAAATGATTCAGGATTAGTCTGATGTCCTCTTCATTCATAGAAACTAATGCTCGCTTACTGTTATTTTAAGTAAATGGTTAAATATCATGTTACTTATGATCTGAAGAATTATTTTAATAAAAAATGTTCAGAGTTTAACATAGTTCCTTACCCCAAACACCAAACAAAAAGGAAGAAGCGAAACTTCCATGAGCTCTTTTATGTGTTTGTTTGTCTCCCACAGGTACTTGGGCGATGTTTCTTGACAGTGATGCAGGTCCACTTCCAATTCCTGTCACAAGCTTTGCAGAAAGTCCAGCCAGTGGCACACTCCTGCTTTGCTGAAGCTGTAGCTCAGGAGAGGAAGAACGTTAGTGGGACTGGAACCTCAAATATAAGCCCCACAAATGAGCTGGAAGATGCAATAAGATCATGGAGAGGAGCAGCAGAGGTAGGGAGGTCTTGCTGTAGTCACAGTAGAGTTAGTGAAACCTAAAGTCAGCCTGATGTCCTAACAAAGGAAGAAAATACCTTGAAGGGGGGAACATGGCACAGTTGTTTTCAGACACTAAAGTTCATTTTACTTATGTGATGATTGCAATATCTTTGCCCTGTGTAAAGTTTTCTTTGGGGTAGGGTTGTACATAAGGAGCACACAAACAGTGCAAACAGGTTTTTGTTATTAGTAATGAACTACCAGTGTTCAAATAGGGCAGACAGAGGGAATTAAAAATAAAAAGCTCAATGACTCTTTGTGAAAACAGAGCAAAATCTTGATGAAGAATAATCTAGATAATGTCTGTATCTCTCAGATTTTGGCTATCAATTCTATTTTATACCTTAAAATCTTTGTGGTAATTTTTAACACTTTTGTCTTCATGCTGTTAAGTTTGATGTTGCTTGATCCATCCACTGTTGGAATGTGACCCATGTTACTTATATGTGCCACTCCCCAGACTTGTACTTTCACAACCACCTGTCACCTGTGGAATCCTTACTTTGCTAGCCAAAACCAGTACTTGATAAAGACATTCAGTTTTTTGAGGTTTTCTGCTTTCCCTGGCACTACTGGAGTCTGGAGACTGATTAGATTAGAATGGATTCAGACACAGAGTGTGTGTTTTCCCTAAATTCAGATGACTTGGAGCATGTGCTTTTGCAGTCTCATTTGGCCCACATGGCTTGTTAGTCATCTTGACTGGAAGTCTTGTCAAGGTCTCCATTTATCACTAGCATCTGCAAGGTATAGGAAAGCAGCTGAGTTATATTAATGCAGAGAGATTGTTCATGATTTTTACTGCAGCATAAATATATTTCACTGGATAAAACAGGGGTTTGGGAGTGCTTTAGGTGTATTACAGATAATCATAACAGGTCTAATCCTGATATAACTGTACTCCTTTGGCATAAAAGTAGTTAACTTTGTGTGTAATATACTTAGTTTCTTAAAACTACTACAATTTCTAGAAATTCCCTGCAATTGCTATCAAAGTTGTTTAATATGTGGTTAAAATTAAACTTGGCTTCACAGAATCCAGAATCTTAACTTTCTTTTTTACCTTTTGAACAATCCACTTCAGCTTTTTCTGTTTATTAGAAATATAATACCTGTACTTCAAAATAGTACAGTACAAGTATTATACTAATCAAATCCTGTATTAAACATACATGGGGAGGAGAAAGATAAAATACAGATTCTCCATAGTTGTAGAGTAACAATAGAAGAAACTTCTCAATTTTTATGATTGACTGAAATAATTGATTTGGAGTATTTGTGTGGGGTATTAGGATAGCATAAGAAAAATATGTGGTTTCTAAATAAATAAAATATCTCTCTCGTAACTGTAGATAGAGTAATATAAATAATTTTGATAGAAGGGAGATTTGAAATACTGAAATCTTTATCAATTTTTACTTTGGAGTGGAAGGCAATCCATTGTTTTCCTATAAAATCAGCCTCTCTGGCAGGAGAACACTGCTGCTTCAGAGTAAAGTTTAAGGTGATACTTTGTCAGTAGCTGAAAACTGGATTTGCTATTTAAGATTTACTTTGGGAAATGCAGTAGTTCTGTCCGTGAGATGAGCTTATGTCTGTCCATTGGCTGTAGTACCAGAACTCCTCAATTTAGACATCCTGCTTAAGAGCAAGACTCCTTCCTAGACTGGAAAATAACCCACATCTATTTGCTTTACCCTGCTCAGTGATGTAGGATTTTACAGCTAAAGTAGATATTTGGCTTATTTCTTGTTTTTCAAAATCACATTGCACAAAGCTATTTTCTTGCTGTGCTAAGTTGATCTTAGCATTGTGGTGGCACTTCTCAAATTGCACCAGAGTAATCACCCATAACTTGATGAAATGTATCATCCTACGAACACAGGAGTGCTTGTACACATGATTTAACGTATTTTCTGTTTCTGGGGCAAGTTTATGTTGGAGTTATGAGTTCCTCCTCAGGTAACCACAGACATGGTGTGGTCTGTGTAACAAGATCCCTGGTCCTGAGAGGGAGCTGAAATACTAACAGCAAATAATGCTGAATCCAAGTGCTGGCCAACACCCATGTGCTGTGCAGGTTATGTCAGAGTTCTGCTTGCAAAGTAGCAGTAGAAGCTGAGTAAGTTATAATGAAGTCTCCTCCAGGTCCTTTCCCCCAGGTACTGCTTCTTCTCTCCTGTAGAAGGTTTTAAAGTCTGTGGGCTTTTTTGCTCTTTTTTGAAATTTAATTAAGCCTGGCCTAGTTTAATGTTGACCCTCCTCACCCTTGATTTTTATTCCACATTACAGGCCACATCTCGACTGCGAGAAAGAGGCTGTGATGGATGTTTGGCAGGAATTGAAGTTCAGCAACTTTTCTGCTCACAAAATGTGGCCATCCCTGAACATCAGCTCAAAGAGCTAAACATGAAAATTGACAGCGCTTTGCAGGTGGTTTTTCAAGTCTGCTGCTTTCATGTGCATGTAGTAGAGTCAGTGGGTCAAGGAGTGAAATAGGGAAGGAGTGTGTTCCTGCAGAATTATGTACTACAGGCAGCTCAGAGGTATTTGGGAGTTGCAGCTTTGGAATCTTACATGATAAATATGTTCATGCCATGGAACTGAGTGGGGTAAATCCTTGTACCAATCCCCTGTCTGTACCCAGACACAGTGACTGCGTGTTTGCTTCCTTGCTGATATGCCTGTGCTATCTCAACTTTTTGTTTAATGTCAGGCTTACAAAGTGGCTCTTGAGAGCTTGGGCCATTGTGAATATGCAATGAAGGCTGGCTTCCACTTGAACCCAAAAGCAATTGAAGCAAGTCTTCAGGTAGGATCTGTTAAACCTGCTCTCTTTCATCCCTCCTTGCCGTGAAAATGCCTACTTAAAATACACATACATTTGGACCCATATTAGGATTTTCTAATGTCTTAGTTTCTTTGCTTTGATCTGTTCTTCTGTACTTCAGGGGTGTTGCAGTGAAGCTGAAGCCCAGCAAACAGGAAGGAGACAGACTCCACCTCAGCCCATTCAGTGTGAGCTGCCCACTGTCCCTGTCCAGATCGGATCCCATTTTCTGAAAGGAATCTCTTTTAATGAGTCTGCAGCAGAAAACCTGAAGCTGAAAACGGTAATAACACCAAATTAACCACAGGAGTAAGGGTGGGGGGAGAAAGAGTAGAATTCCTTAAAATGTAGAGAACAACAGTAATAGAAGTTCAGTGCTAAACCTGTGTTTAAAAGTGCTTTTTTTTGGCCTGGCTTCTTGTGGAAACACGATGTTGGTAACATTGTAGGGCTACGCCTGTTTCTGATAACATTTTGACCACCTGAGCAATTTCAGTCCAATCTGAGAGAAGCACAGGGATAGAGATCTGGGAGGCAATGAAGCCTTTGTGAACTTTTTGAAAATAGATGTGTTAGGTATCAGAGGTAAGTGGGCTCTTACAGCTTCCACAGCCAGGGGATGCATGTTAGAGCCTTCATCTTCTTAGGTGCCAAAGTAAGTCAGCCCAGCCTGGTGCTAAGAACGTACTTGAAAAAAATACTTTGTGGCGGAACTCCTTTTGATGTCATCTTAAAAACTTGAATCAATTTTTTAAAAAGAGTTTTAAATTATGGAGAAGTTAATTGTATTTTCAGTACAAACAAATGGAAAATATGTCCCTTCAGAAGTAATCTGGGCAATTTTAATCAACACTTCCACTTTTTTTTAGATAAACGCAGTTCTTTGCTTCTGGAAGTGTTGAAATAATAAAGTTCTGTTGTCTTTGCAGTGCTTTTTGTAGTTTTGATTAAACTGGTTTGCAAGAATATAAGCAGAAATACTGTTTATGATTTTGGAGCAGTAGTGTGTTTCAAAGAGCAGAGACGATCTTCCATATTTCTCTTTCTGCAGTGGAACTCTCCTAGTTATATAAGACTGTTTGGAGGTTGCAGATATTATAGCTGTTTGAAAAGCATGTGGAACAATGACAAATCCTTCTGGAAGCATTTGTGGTACCGTTTGTGAATCATGTGTTGGGTAGGACAGAGTGTTTATTATTTTTGCAGCACACAATGCTGCAGCTGATCAAGGAAGCCGGATGCCATAACGGACTCACGCCCCGGGACGACTCTCCCGTGACTGAAGTGCTGAACCAGGTCTGCCCTTCCACATGGAGAGGAGCTTGCAAAACTGCTGTGCAGCTGTTGTTTGGCCAGGCTGGACTGGTAGGTGACTACCAATAGTCTTAGGAAAACGAAAATTATGTAAACACCCTGAAGAGAAACTAGATATTTTGGAGTTTAGAAATTAATTTGCAGTGTCTTATTCTGTGTTGCTCTATTTTTGGTGCTGCAGTTAACTTGATTTCAGAGCAAAATGTGTCCTTGTAGAATGGGAGTCTGTAAGTGTTGTCCATAGTTAACAGGAACAGAAGAATGCACTGGATGCTTCCTGGTCTCTGTTACAAGAGGGAACACAAGAAATGAAACTTCTGCTTTGTAGAGAAATACAAATATTTTCAAATCTGTAGATAAACATGTTAAAAAAAACTAAACAGATCCAAACACACATCTACTCCTCTCTCAAATTAGCTTCAGAATCTGCCATTTTTTCATTTCCTCTCTGCTTTGAATCGAAGCTAGGTTTCCTGCCCAGCATAAACCAGCAAGTCTCTGCAGCAGGTAATGCTACCTTGACATCTCTAACAGAGGACAGAGCAATGAAATGCCTTGCTGTAGACATGTGTTCTTGAGGGGAAGAAAACCAGTGGAATTTAGAGTATCTAAGCAGCTGATAAAAGTAGATGCTTGGAACATCTCTGATAAGAAAATACATTTGTGCTCCCATGACTAATTACTGCAATCTCTGCGCTTAGTGAAGTGTTTGTGCATGGCACGCTGGTTTTTTGGACTACTGTGAGTAGGGGTCAAGGCTGCACCTTCAACATAGGAAGGAAATGAAAGGATAAAGGTACTCTGTAGCCTATGATAGTTTCGTCAAGTATTCTTTGAATTATCTTTAACCTACAGTGAGTTAAATGCTTCTTGCTGGTTTTGTGCTGGTTCCTTGTTTAAGGTGATGGGAGGCCATGAGGGCTTCATAATTAATTTCTGATTAAAGGACCCAAATAGCTGCATACTTAGTAAATCTGTTTTTCAGACAAATCATACAGCTGGTTAAGTGACAAGACCTTCTGTCCTAGCAAATTAAGCCATGTGCTTTTGGTACTGTCAATAGGTTCTCCAGTAATGGTGAATTATTCATTGGAAATTATGAATTTGCCACATATTTCCACTTTAGCATCCCTTTGATACTAGATATCAGATCTTAGATATTCCATTAATAGTAAATACCTGTTAGAGAAGTAGGTTCAAATTATACTGGTAATCAACTGACTATTGATATAAGGGCAGCCTAAAATCAAAGGTGCAGACTATCATAGTCATAATAGCAGCTGTCATAATACCTGCTGTCAGTCCTTACTTCACTGAGATATGGGGATTAAAGGGTAGGAGATGGTAGTGCTTTGTCTGAGAAGTTTTACAGGGAGGCATAAGAAGGTGTGGTATCTTTGCAGGGACAGAGAAACTGTGGAATAATAGTATTGATCACATTTCTACCTAGGTGTTCTGAAAGAAAACTTGTATTAAATATTAGTAAGTACAAGGAGGGCTGGAAGAAGGATATGGTTAAATGGGATTATGTCTTCAGCTGGCACAGTTCATGGTAGGGTGCTGGGAGTCAGCAGCCAAGGTACAGGAAATGAGGCCAAAGAGGAAAGAGTTTCTCAGCAGCCCTATGGGAGTGTGCTGTAATTTGGGAGCAGTTCTTGGCTCCTGAGTGTCTGGATGAGGAGCACCTGGGAGGATGCTGTACCTTCCACCATTTCCTTTCCAGGGGGTTTCAGTGTTGTTCACACCCAAGTTCTGCCCAAGGAGGTTTGAGGAGTGGCACCAGGCACATTTGGACTCAGGAATCTGGAAATCTGGTGTCCCCCAGTCTAGACATAACAAGTTAGACCTGCTGGTAATTGAAGCACTGACATTCTTCAGGTTTGTCATCATTTTCGGAGAGTGTCAGCATAAAACTTACTTATACATTCTCCCAAATGACAGTGCTGAGTTGGGGTTTTACTTGTGTTGAATCCTGAATGTCTCCAAAGATTTTTACATGAACTTGAGGCTCTGAAAGTAGCAGGCTTCATGCTTCAAAGACACCTGATGAGCTGTGCACATGACAGAAGACCTGCAAGCCTTCTCTCCTTCCATTCTCACTTTGTTACAGTTTAGAGGGGTGTGAGGGTTGAGGTTTTTCTTTATGAACTATGTGCCATCTTTTTTTAAAACATCCAATTTATGCTTGTATGTAGCTTCATGCAGTGACAAAACATAATTTAGGTCTTTAAAGAGTTCTTTGGGTGGAAGGGAAAGAGGAAGCACCTGTAAAACAAGAACAATGGATGTCTGAGGTACAGGAAGCTGTTCTCTAAGCACCACCAGTTGGGGAGGGAGGATGCGTTTATTTTAAGTTTATTTTGTGAAGAAGGCAGATAAGTGAATCATGGCACAGTATTATGTAGGCTTTGGTGTACTGCTTTTAGATATTGGGCTGTCTGCATTCATTCAGAATTGTGTGTGGATCTGTCACTTAAATGGCCAGTTCGAGAAAACATTACTTGACAGTCTCACTGTTTTTAACCTGTCTTTCCATGTGCCTTTTAAGAAGTGACTCATTAAGTGTGGAAAGCACAATGAGATGTGGCTTAGTTTGGTTGGTTATTTTGGGCTGTAGTTTTTTAGCATAAGAAATAATTTGAAGTGCAGATTTTCAGTTTTTACTTTAGGATGTATATAATAAGAATTGCGTTTTCGGATTTGGGTCAGCTGAAGGAATCTGCATGTTTGAATAAAAATAATGTACATTTAAATAGCTGAATTTGGAGGATGAGCAGAAATAAAACTTCCAATTGACCTCATGCAAAGAGTTTAACAAATAAGATTCTTTTTTTTGTGCTAGTAGGTCTTTCCAAAGACTAACATGCATTTTTGCATCTTTGCAAAAACTAACATGCATTGCAGGAGCACTAAATCTCCTAGTAAAGTTTATATCTCAGATGTCCTGACTCTGACAGATGTTGAGAAATCTAAAGCTTTTTGCAAAGGGAAGAAATGAAGGTGTGTCCAGAGGGAAGGAACACCCCAACAAAGCCTGGACCATGGGCAGTAACCATGCACCACAACCAGAAGCTGCCACAGGTCTGCACAAATCAGAGTTTTATCTCTGACTTCAGGTCTGAGGTGCAGACTGTATTTTTCTTGCGACTTGAGAACAATCACTCCCGAGTTCATTTCTCCTTATCACACAACTGCAATAGGGCTGAATTGCAGATTACCACATTACATAAAATTAAAAGAGTACTGGAGTTGCCCTGTTACAAAATGAGAGGTATTTTATGGGTGGGTGATAGTGTGGCCTTTTGTCACCATGCTTAGACATGTTTAAGATTGAATAAACCTAGGCAAATTCTTGGAGTCAGCTGAAGGAAAAATGAAAGCCTTATGCTAAAATATTTGAAAGGTAGGAAATAACTATGTTCAAGTGTTACTTGATGGTTTTGTTAAAGTGAGAGAGGAGAAACTCAGCATTATGTTTCACATTTTTTCATACCCAGTAACAGACAACCAGTTAGAAACAGGACCAGTGTAGGTTAGATGACGGCAACAAAGTCAATGTCTCTTCAGGCTTATTTATACCAGAGGGCTTTTGCCATTTCAAGGATAAATGGTACAGCTAATCTGGTAGTCACTGAAGGAAGAACTGCTGACTGCTGCCAAAAAGCTGCTGTTTCAGCATGACCAAAATAGGAAATTATGGAAATGATCAAAAAGGCCAGCCCACGCAGATCAGACAACAACAGAAAGCATGAACCAAATATGGAACTTACTATGACTAAATTAAAGGTTAAATGAAGCTGAAGTGATTCCATTCCTTTTCCATTCTGTAAAAAGAAAGGTTCATGACACAGGGTCAATTTTCAAAACTTTTCCATATGTCTTCATGACGTCTTACACATGGCTCAGAGTCCAAAAACTGAACAGTCACTTTTCTGCTCTTTATTTAATCAGGAATTAATAATAGTACAGTTTCATTGGGTAGAATAGAGAAATGTTGGTGTGGAATTTTATAACCTTAAAAAAGGGAATGTGTATGTTAGGAAGGGTTTCCGGCTGAATATTACTTGTCTGTATCATATCATGTACTACAGTTAAATTATTTAAAACATTTTGCTGAGTAGGTTTTTGGGCTAAACTTCACAAAAATAAAGGCTATTGTGTGGAACCACTGAGAACTACCAGCAGGGAGGTAAAGCAACTGGTAACTACGTAGTGATGCATTACTTACAGGGTGTAAGTGAGAATTAAGTCCTTGAAATAGAGGTTTCTGTACCAAACTAGTTTTATATTAAAACAGAAGTAAATTTACATTGATTTAGTGAGTTGGTTTGGTTTTATTTGGGTTTTTTTTGTACCTGTAGCATGGCTAGGAGGTGAGATTGTTAGAGCTTAACTACAGGGGTGATAAAATAACTAATTCTTAAAATTTTTTCCCTTTTATTTTCATTTTGTTTGCTAGGTGGTTGTGGACACAGCACAGATTGAAAATAAAGAAGCCTATGCTCCTCAGATAAGTTTAGAAGGATCAAGAATTGTGGTGCAAGTTCCATCAACTTGGTAAATAAAGATCCTGTATTGCAGGTTGTGACTGAAATTGGGGAAAATTGTTGCTGTACAAATGGAAGAGAGAATGTGCACAATTATGGCACAGCTTCCTCTAAGGTCCTCTGTCTGGACTGTTGAACAGCTCCATTCCTGATGGGCTGTACTTCAGCTGCCTCTGTAGGAGGCAAGGCAAGAGGGGCAGTGCTGGGGCACTGACACTTGAAGAAAATGCAAAAGCTTGATGATGAAAGAGAAGATTTCAAAAATAATAATCTACCAGTACTCCTGTTAGACTTGGCCCTGGCAGGTCCCAGCTGTACTTAGGAAGGCCAAGAATGGGCTGAGTTAATGTAGAGCCTTTGCTCCTTCTTCACTGGCCTGTTCTTTAAGTGCTGTTGTGAACCAGGGACCTCTGGGCTCCAAGAGCTGCTGTTCCTACCAGTTTAGGTGACAGCCTGGGAAAGAATGGTTGATTGCAGTTTGTGAGGATTTTTCCCCATTCAAAGCAGTGGGAGTGGGAAGCAGTGGGGGAGCACTTGGCTCTAACTCAGAAGTAAGTCAGTGTTAGGAATTTCAGCCCAACACAGTTCATTTACTTGACTCCTTGCCGAGGCAGCCTGCTCCTAGTGGTGCCGCTGGCACGCCCAGAAGGAGGAGTGTCCCGGTGCTGTTTCCGGGAAGGAGGGAGGGAAGGAGTGTCCCGCTGCTGTTTCGCGGTTCTCCGCGACCCGTGGATCGTTGCCAGGGGCAGCGCCGCCTGCTGGCGCTCGGCGGTACCGCGGGGCCACGGAGGAAAACGTCCCAAGCCCGCAGGGTCCCGGCTCAAGGGACATCTTCCCCACGCTGTTGGAAATGCAAAATCATCTCCACGTGGACCCTGCCAGGCTCAGGCTCTCGGCATGTGCTGGGTTTTGTCAGGCTCTTGCTGTATTCCAGAAATGGCTGTTGTGTGTTTGGTGTTCCTTGCTGCTATGCCTGGACTGTGCCTGCTGAAGAGCTCTTGTCAGTGATGATTTCAGTACACTGTACTGCTGAACCTCACAGTTGATTAGCTCTAAGAAGCTTAGTTAGCTAATTAGTTCCAGAGAAGGCAGAGACTGCTCAGGCTTCAGCCCAGGAAGCCCCTGGCATTCACATGTTCTGCAGGAGTGCAAAAATTTGCCTTCTGTATTCTGACTGATATGGTAGAATTGTTTAATGTGAAAAATGAACATTTTTATTTCTAATTAAAACTTAATAATGACAGGTGCCTGAAAGAAGATCCAGCAACAATGTCTTTGCTGCAGAGGAGTCTGGATCCAGAGAAGACTTTGGGGCTGGTAGATGTGCTCTATACTGCTGTGTTTGATATACACAGGTGGAAGGAAGGAAGGTACAACTCTTTTCTAGTCCAAACTAAGCTGTCATTGTTGAATGATCTCTGCTGAGGGATTTGATTGTATCAGCTCATCAGAAGGGGAAAGCAGGAGTCAAACTGAGAGTGAGACATTGTTAATACCCACAGATACCTTCTGGGTACATCCAGAGATACAGGAGACTGCTTAAAACCAAACTAGTAGCATATACAAGGGTAAAAAAGTATTTGCTTCTTGCTTACAAAAATACTTGATTTATTTTAATTTGGTCTCCATTAGCACAACTAAAATTTAAGGAATAGAAAGTATTGTAAATATGAGGAATATTTTGCTTTACCGTAGGAAGTAGCTGGTGGACTTGGCAGTCTTTGGTGTTGTTTCTTTCTTGAGCTATTATCGAAATACACATTTTCCCCCAAAGTACTAACTCAGTTATGTATTAGGTGGTTTGAAATCCATGTTTTTTGTTGATGCAGGGAGCAAGCTTTGCCTTGTATTCAGATCCAGTTACAGCGTGAAATCTCAGACTTTGGGAGCCAAGTTGACATGCCATCGGGGAATGGAAGCAAATCTTCAGGGGGTCTGCAAAAGACATTCTCAAAACTGACTTCACGGTTTACAAAAAAAACTTCCTGCACCAGTACAAGTAATACAGGAAATTACTCAATCCCCAATACACCTTCCAAAAATGTCTTCATAAGTTCTAGCTCAGAGGAGAAAGCTAAAATGCCCACTAACATGGACGCACGGTTGCAGAACATCCTGAACATCGGTAACTTTCCTCGGACCACAGATCCCCTGCAGCCAGGTCAGAGCACAAATAACCAGCTCGTCAATGGGTTTCTAGTGGAAAGACGGGACAGCTTCTTCAAACCAGATGATGGCAAGGATGACAAAGGTATGAATTTACCAACTGACCAAGAAATGCAGGATGTTATAGATTTCTTGTCTGGTTTTAACATGGGCAAATCCCAGCAGACTTCTCCGATGGTGAAAAGAAGGAACTCTGTTGCATCCTCTACAGCAACAGAACAAAAGTCAGGAGCACTTCAACAGCAGCCACAGTCTGTGTCTCACACCCCACTGCATCCTCAGCAAGGCTTGGCCCAGCAGCAGTCCCAAAAACAGCAGCAGCAAATGCAGTATTACCAACACTTGCTTCAACCTATTGGACCACAGCAACGTGTACCTGCCAAATGGCTCAGTAATTCTTCACAACAGGAAGCCCCAGGTGTTGGAGCTGGATTGTCTCATATAAATCAGTGGAACAATCCTGGTTTTTCAGATTTAAGCTCTGATTTGTACAGCTTGGGTCTTGTGAGCACCTATATGGACAATATGATGTCAGAGATGTTAGGACAGAAACCACATGGACCTAGAAACAACACATGGCCAAATCGTGACCAAACTGATGGAGTGTTTGGAATGTTGGGAGAAATCCTGCCTTTTGACCCTGCAGGTGTGTGTCTTTTCCTTTATTATGCTTTTTGTAAGGGTCCTTTGCAAAAGAATACTGTTAGATATTGCTGGCAATAACTGTAATTTCCTTATGCTGCCCACCAGATGTAGGGGTGCTGACCAATGAAAGCAGGGATTTGTGTGTGCCTATTTGCTTTTTTACCAAAGTTGATCTTAAAACTCTCACTAATAAGCAAGCATGGGAACTAATTCCTTGTTTCTTATCCCAGTTGTAGTAGTTCTGACCTTTCCTGTATGGACCACAGCAAAGTACTGAAAAGATACTTAGAGATGATATTCCTCCTATTCTTAGTTTGTAAAATTGTTTACAATCAAACTCTCGAGCTGAGGTGTTCTCCCTGTCCTCAAAATTATTCTTCCTGCTCTTTACCAGTCTTATAACCTGGAGATACAACCAGATTGCATCTTTCCCATATCCCGACATTTTCCCTCCATTGCTCCCCAGTTCCATGGGAGTCATACTGGTTCCTGTTTCACAGCTGGTTCTGCAATGAAAAGCTTGGATGTCAGAGGATAAGAGACTAAAGAGCAAGTGCCATGAGGTTTGCCACACGTGTTTGGACTACCAGTAAATTGTAAATATAGATGAATTATTCATTCTCCAAGATGAAGTGAGATAAGATTTTAGAGTCATAAACAAATCGCTACAGACCAAGAAATTGGCTGTGGAATGTAAGAGGAGATGAATGTTTGATCCAGTTTGAATGCAGGCCATTGGCTTGAGAGCTGGACTTGATGATCCTTGTGGGTCTCCTCCAACTCAGAATATTCTGTGATTGTGTGATTCTGATGATAGTATTAAGAACAATTTACACAGCTGCTGCCTTGTAAATGTAACTTCTTTTGGCCTGCAACACAGCTGCAGCAATGTTGTAGTGTGCATTTATGGCAAGTGCCTGGAGGGAGGAGCATGAGAACAGGGAAACCTTTTATCAAAGTAGGGCTCAGTTTCCCGCACTCATTTACACTCATCTGTGTTTGGAATGTGTAGGCGTTTCAAACTAGCTCCTTTGATTCATAATTATGATAGTTATTTTGTCAACTTAGTTGATAAATTTCTATGGCAAAAGCACAGTTCGGTTGTTACTTAGCATCATCTTACTTAAACATACTCGGGGTATAGACTTAAGGATTATCACAGCCTTTAAGGAAGGACAGAATTACTTTCAGCAAGCACTAAATCCATGTGTGTGTAGGGAAAAGAAAGCAGGTATGCAAAGGACTGGCATTTTCAGCATTTTTAATCCGATGTATTTATGTAGTATTTTCGTTTTGCTCTACATAGAACTACTTGTTTTGTTCCATTTGATGAATGTCAAGGATGTAGAAAGTGGTACCTGGAAAAGATGACTTACGTTCATAAATGCTGCTCAGTGGATTCACACTTCTGCAGTTGTACTGATAAGTAAACGGTATTTTTCACAGATCTGGCATTGAAAAAACCAAAACCAAACAAAAATCCGTCAAACTGAATACTTTTCTACTAGAAAGAACTTTTCTCCATAGAACTTGCCAGGTTGAGCTGTGGTATAGAAATTTTCGTATTAAGCTTTAGTGTAGTATAAAAAGCTGTAAAACAAAAAATGGTTTTTCATTTCCATGCTTTCCTAGGACTGTATATTTGTCATTTGAAACAAACCATATTACTTTTTAGATAAATATTTTTATGGTCTGAATAGGATGTCTCTCTGATGATTAAGAATTTATAAAATTGACGGCTTTCCATGTCGAAGGTCTAACTAGTCCCAAAAATGTATTTTGTAGTACTTTTATCATCACTAAGAACTCAGTGAAGGAATGTTGGTAACTCCAGCCTTTTGGCATAAAAAACTATCTGGTAAAAAACTGTTCACCTGATGTTTTCAGTGAGGTAAAAATTAACACAAGTTTCTATTTTGAATATATGAGCACTTTAGCACTTAATGGTGTCCACAGGTAAAAAAAGCCTGAATGTCCTTCAGAATCCATCTAGACTCTATTCTTAGATGAGGAACTGTCTGGCTTCTAGCCTCATCTTGGATAGACATAAAGACATTTCAGAGGGAGAACAAGCACTAGTGGGGGATGTTCTGTTCCTAGATGGTTCTCAGACAGCCCTTGCTTAATAAAGGATGCAGAGAGACAAAGTTATCTTCTTCACTGTCTTTTAATTTGCATCCAACTAAACATTGTGGAGCTCTTTTCTGGATGTGTCAAATGAGAACAAGGAAACTTATCTTCTAAATGCAGTATTGAGTGTAGGGAGTCGTCATATGAAAGAGATTTCTGCTTTGCGAGCTGTGCATGATTGTTGGATGTTCTTCAGTCTTCACTCAATCTCAGACTGGCAAGCCAGCAGCTTTGTACTTCTCACTGCAATTACTGTGCATGTAGTCTAGATATTTTCCATAAATCCAGTCAGATTGCCAAGTTTTTTCTCAGGGAAAAAAAAAAGGCAAAAGAAAGAGAAACTGTGGAAACTCAGTTACAGTGACTCATTATCAGCAGTCTTTTGAATACAGCAATTGCTTGCTCTGATCAATGGAGTGTTTGGAACACTTTTGCATTAAGGCTTTTGCTGTGTCTGCTCAAGACTGTGCTTATTCCTTATTGAATGCTTGGGACACATAAAGCATGTTGAGAATGGAAGAATTTTAAAATTACTCCCTTTTTCTGTAAATATAGTTCTTATTCTGAAATATTTTGTAGGTCAGGATCAGAACGTTTTCAAAATTGTTTCATTGTAGGAAGGAGGCACTTTTTGCTGTGTTTGAGTGTGATCCATCTGAGATTCTGATTTCCCAAGTAAGCAGGACCACAACATAGCTGGAAATCATGTTGCACTCGCATATCAACTACAGTAATTATTCTGCTCTTTTTCATCAAGAGTGGATAAATGTACAGTGTCCATTTCATCAGAGTCTGCTGATAGATATTGGACCTCTCAGCATAGACATGATCATAGTACAAACACGATTTCCCTAATGGAATGCAAAGGGCAGGTGTACTTCCATGTGATAATTATTATCCACCATGGATGCTGTGTATCTAATCTTTGTAAAACAGTTCCTGTTCAGTGTTCTTCACTGCTTCATGAAGACCTATCCACTACTGGCCGCCATTTATCATCACGGAGGGAATTCCTTTGTTGTGGGGTATGGTCAAACCTAAAGGATTGAAAGTGCAGCAGAAATAGCCGAGTGTCAGCAATGGACTTGTTGGTTTCTTTCATTCAGTTGGCTCTGATCCAGAGTTTGCCCGCTATGTTGCTGGAGTGAACCAGGCTATGCAACAGAAGAGGCAAGCACAGCATGTCCGTCGTCCAAGCACCACACGTGGCAACTGGCCTCTTCCTGATGATCCTCATAAAACCTGGCCCTTTCCTGAGTATTTCACAGAGGGGTAAGAGACTGGACAAGGCTGTATGTTTCTATTGTATGAGTTTATTATGCACCCAGACTTGGCAGAACGTGGGAATACTGAATGTTTTTTCCAGTTGGTGCTGCGTCTGTGAAAGCTGCACTTCACTGTCAAGAGTGAGCAAAGAGTGCTTTGCTGACCCCGAGGCACTGACATGCTTGGTGTCATCTTTAAAGTGGCATGGATACTGACTGTGACTCCAGCAGAGGAAATAAGGAATTTATAGCACAGATGCAGTCAGGACAGTTTTCTTTGAGTATTCTGGAAACAACTTTAAGACCTAGTTTTGATGAAGAGTGATGCTGTCAAAGTTGTAGTGCCTGAACTGAATTCAGTTTTCCAGATTTGAGCCACTTAATCCTTCTACTAAAAGGCAGGTACCTCACAGCAGGTACATTTATAGTTTTTAATCTCTTCCAAATCATAACTATTTACTACACAAGAAGTGTTTCAAGATTCTCTGTCCATTTGTCGCTAATGTAAGAGCTGTGACTCTCTAGCATAAAACCAGTAGGATGGGTATGTTTTCTAGCTCAGTTTTGCAGTGAAAAAGTCAAGTACTTAGTGATTCCAAACCCAAGCAGCATTTGTTTCTCCTTCCTGAACAGGAAAGGTGCTTCTAATTGATAAAATTGTTTTTGTAAATTATATATAAAGAGGCTGTAACAGACAGAGCAATTAATGTGACCACTCAGAAGTAGATAAGTGAAAGTATTTGTATTACTGGCACATGTTACCAAGTACTGAAATTTTGTGCTCTGAGCTGTCACCTGTGACAAAGATTCAGCACAACCGTGGCACACAGCCTGGACCAGGCACTGTAAATACAAGGACTAATACAACTTTCTGTCTTGCAGTGATGTGACAAACAGCTGGTCTGGTACTCAAGGAGACTCTGCCAGCTCAAGTGATGAGACCTCCTCAGCTAATGGAGACAGTTTGTTCTCCATGTTCTCAGGGCCAGACCTTGTTGCTGCTGTAAAGCAGAGGAGGTGAGAAAAATGAACAGAAATAGACTGCTTTATAAGTTTCCTTTTGTTTATATATAATATCATTTGAGTAGCCAGGCAAAGGAAATTGCTGCCAATAAGACAAATCTACACAAACATGAGTTTGTGTATGACAGTGGTGATGTGGACTGGTGGATTCCCAAAGTGAGTTGTATTAGCAGCTTTCTCCTTGTACAGACCAGTACCTGTGCAAACAGCCAGCTGTTCACTGAGGTCTAGAAAAGACCTGATGCTTTCTCTCTTCTGTGAGAGTCTCCTTTGGATGCCACTTCCTGGGGCATTACGAGATCCTCACTGGTTTAGCAGAGAGTGCCTGGCTGCAGCTGGGCTGTGCCTGACGTGCTGCATTTGGATGCCATCGTGTGCCTTTTGTGCCCTCAGCTGCAGTCCCGTGGCACTGGGGAGAAGATGCTGCTAACCTTGTGTCGACTTTTCTCACCCTGGCTGCTGCTGCCGTTCTGGGAGTGGGAAATACGTGCCTGCTGAGTCCTGTATTTCTCACAGTAGGAAGAGGAGGCCAAATTGCCTTCATAAATAATTTCAGTAGGAGAAACGAAGCCAGGATTTTCAGCTATAAACAATCAGCTTCTATCAGTAGTGTGAATTACAGCAATTCTGCTTTTCTAAAGGGCTGGAGGCTCGGTGTCTTTGGAACCTCGGTGATTCCACAGCAGCAGGTAGTTAGAACAATAGTAACAAAAGGCACAAGATGGAGCATGAATACCAACCCAGTTCCCATCTGGGATTGTTCTCTCACATTATTTTTCAGTCTTTTCTAAAAATGAAACAAGTGGCCAAATATTCTGTCTTTGTTTATAATCACAGAGTAATTTTGAGTCAATACATAGATACAGGCTTGTCTGTCTGCTTTTTGGTGAATGGAAAAAGAAGTCAATGCCAGTTTCTCACAGATTGTACCTGGATAGCTATTTTCTCAATTTTTACACTTAAACAAGATTTTATAGGGAGGGAACAAAAACTGAACTTCAATGAAC
Source organism: Chaetops frenatus (assembly GCA_013400775.1). NCBI lineage: Eukaryota > Metazoa > Chordata > Aves > Passeriformes > Picathartidae > Chaetops > Chaetops frenatus. The sequence goes on along the minus strand of VZTR01016039.1, from coordinate 544,105 downwards.
GCTGAATTGAAATTAATGGGAATTGGAATTAATGAGCCATCTCATAAACAGTCACAGAAAAAGTAGTATTTATTTGTATTTTTTAAAAAAGCAGCAGGGAAGGAAAACACAGTAACACATAAGGGTGACTTAATGTGCCAAGCCAGTAGATACCTAGAGATGGATCATGGAGCAAGAAGAAAACCCTGTGGTTTATTTAGTGCTCTAAAGAGCAGAAGGAAGTTTCCAAAGAGGATGCTTCATTGACAAAAAACCTCAGCTGAAGTAACAGTACTACTGTCTCCTGTTACTTGTAGGAAGAACAGTGTTCTGTAGGTGAAGACCTGACAACGTACCAGAGCTAAAGCTGGACTTGTAAGAGCAGGTATAGAAGGGTTGAGTGTGCTAAAGCTGACCTGCAGAGGGCTGCTCACCCATGGAAACCTGATTGGAGGATGCTGATTATTTGGTTTTTTAAAAAAGGGATGAAATAAAAGATTCTGCTTTAATCTAAACCTGTGCCCTTTAATCACTCCTCCTAAACAAACAAAACAAAACAAAAAACCAAAAACAAACAAACAAGAAACCCCAAAAAGCAAAACACCCCACAAACAAACAAAAAAAAACAAGAAAAAAATCCTTCAGAATGTGCATGTGGTCAGGGACTTCTATTTGATAACTAGGTGTTAGATCACAAATTTAAACTGAAGGTAGAACATTTTTCTTCAGTAAAATCACTGTGCTTCAGGAGATGTTTCACTTTTGCTCAACTGTTCTTTTGTATTGTCTGTAAAGTTATTTCAGAAAAGCTACTTAAAAAACTCCACAAACCAAAAGAAACACAGCCATAAGAGCAGGTAAAAGAAGAAAAACCATGATTTCTGGCAGATTTCTTCAAAGTGGGCAAAAGTCTATCTCACCTTCCTTTCACCCTTAAAAAAATGTTGAAGCTGTAGCTCCAAGAACTACTGCATTGTCAAGTCCCTGACAGTTTCTGTATTGTTGCTTTTACCTGTACTGAACAAAAAGTACATAAAACCAGAAAACACATGCACTGAAAACACTGTACTGAAGGCTGCCAGGTTGACAGACTGAAACCACAGAATGATCTGTGCCAGTGGCAGATTAATGAGGGTGACTAATCTAAAACCAAAATATAAATGTCTGTCTCTTTCTGGGCAGAAAACACAGCAGTGGTGAACAGGAACCCAGCACACTGCCATCGCCTCCTCTTCTCTCTGCAGTAGATGACCGCAGTCAGGTGAGTTCAGCATGGCTTTGCTTACTCCTTTTCCTGCTGCTGGCCTTTGGGGGTGGGTCTGCACGAGGCAGATAACTGGAAAAGCATTTGTATCTCCAGATTGCTTACTGCAGTGAAAACCTAAACTATCTGCACTCAAGTAGCACAAGATGGTTTTGTCAAACTCACCAAGCTTAAATACCAAAACTGGAAGTCACTCATCCTTTTCCCTTCTAGTGAAGCCAGTGTGTGTCATGCTGAGGTAAATGCTTTTTAATGGGCACATTAAGAATTGAGAGTGCTATATGTATGCATCAGTTCTGCTTTCAAGTATAAACTAATCTTGTGAAAATATCTTAAGGAGATGATAGGGTGACATGTTAGGTATTGCCTCAAAAAAGTAGTGTTCTGTTGTTAAATCAAACCACCCCCAACTGATTTTGTTTTCTCAGGATAACAAGACCAAAACCTGGCCTCCCAAGGCCCCATGGCAGCACACCTCCTCTGTGCCAAGCACGCTGCCCAGCCAGAGCATGTCCCTGTACCCCATGAGCAGCCCCGTGAGCCAGTGGAGCGACACCATGCAGATGCTCCAGTCACCCATGTGGGCCAGTGACTGCACCCCGGCAGCCGCCATCTCCTCCAGCTTCGCCTACACGCAGCAGCAGCAATCCCAACAGGCCTCCCAGCACAAACAGATGAACAAGGGCTTTAAATCTTTCCCAGTAAAGCACGAACGCAGACCATCATACCTGCACCAGTACTAACTGCTTTTCATACTGGAAAATGCAGCACAGGGCCAAATGAAAACTACATTACTTTGATTCACAGTGCTGTGTTGGCTATATCCTGTTTCTCTTGATGTGGGATTTAGGGGGTTTGGGTGAGATAGACAAACTCTCGAATTCTGATTTACAGTGCTGAGCAAATATGGCCAATATGTTTGGTGTACATGAAACAGCCCAAAACTGTGACGTAGAAATGCTTTTAAAAATGCATAATTGCCTTTACTTTCAAGACATTTTTTTTTTCTAAAAAGAACTGCTGAAGGACTACCACACAAGAAACACTGTATTTTATAGCTATTTTTCATATAGATTTATAGTTAAAACATCTTACTAAAATACATTGAATATGTTGAAGCAAATATATAGTGGTCATTTTGCTCAACACTGTTCAAATTTATAAAGGACAACCTGTAGAGCCTTTGTATTTTCCATTACAGCCTGTGGGCAGTTTTTTAAAAATGAAATGCAACAGCAGCTTTTCCTGTGCCACAAGCGAGTTCATTGGGGTGCTGCAGCAGAAACACTTGCAAAACTGAGTTTTGTGACAGTTTCCTTACTCTAGGTGAAGATCAGCAGAACCACTCAGCCTTGTGTTGCCAACATTACCTGAGCTGCTTGACGTAGATGGCACCTGTGTGGGCAGTGGGACCCTGGTTCTCACACAAACCGTGTGTGGCTGTGTTTGGCCAAAGGCATTATCCACACGGTGCTCCTGCAGTGTGAAAGCAAAGCCTAAGAGACTACTTGCATTTATTTAAAGTCTTATTTCAGATGCTACAGTTGGTTAAAAAATTGTGAGCTGGCTCAGAAGATACTAAAACTGAAATGTTGGGTAGCAGTTAGTTAAAAAACATTATTTTTTTTAAAAGGATAAAGTAATTATTTGCAGTCAGTATGTGCCATTAAGTGAACCTGTGGAATTAGGAATAATCTTCCAACCAAAGTGGATCTGGGCGAGTGACTGGTGCTTACAAATTGAAGAACAATGGTAAATACATGTATACCTATCCCACTGTATATGAATTGAGATTACAGAAGATTCTTTATATAGTTAGAGCTTATTTAAATTTTCGTATTTCATCTTTGAAAGAGTCTAAAAACCACAATATTTTCTGGTATAAGAGTTTTGACAGTATTAATCTTATTTTTGTATTTTTCTTAAGTCATATCATTCTAATACGTTAACTACTAGTAAAATGGGTTATTAGTTCTAACTACATAACTTTTCAATGAAGATAAAGCACATTTTTTGGTTTTGGTTTTACAAACTAAGTACATCTATATCTGAAGATACCAAAAAATAAATGTTATATATATATATATATAAATAAAAGTATACACAACACTAAAACAATTAAACATTTGGGTATTTAAAACCCATCCACCTTTTTTTGTTTGTATGGTGACGGGCTCTATTTGCAGGCCCAGATTGTTACCTTCTGTGCTGTTTGAGGATGCCAATGTTGCCTGTATTTATGATATTGTCACCATGTTTTTTGAAACTTCATACTTACCATGTTTACAAAGATTTGTTTGCTGTACATAGACTTTTTACAGTAATGTGCTTTGCACAATCAGTGTGGCTTCTGTCTATAAACTGTTAATGGTCTGTACTACTATAATTTTGAAAACCCTCCACTGAAAATATTAGTGGTTATTTAACTTGATGAATGGTTTTTAGTTTCCTAAATCTTGTTTAGATCTAATATTAAATCCCAAATTTGGTTGTACTTACTTGGTTATTCATACTAAGACCAAAATGGAAGTTAATGAAAACAACTTAATTTTGAACTTTTTTCCTAACAAGTGCCAAAATGATTGCTAGAGTTTTTGCAGTTTATTCATAATTACAAATGCTGGCAAGTTTCTGGACCTACATAAGGAATTGTGAAAACAAAGAAAGTTTGTCTGCATTTTGACCACGTGGGTGCTACTCTGTCCTTTGCTTCCGATTGTTCTGAACACTGGTAATTTTAAGAATTGTTGCACTTGGTAAATGAGTCTTGCCCTTAAACTTCACTTACACTGCCAAGTGCAAGGGTTTGGTGCTTAGTTAACTTACCCTTATTGCAGTGCTTCTTGTGAATAGCTAATGCTTCTGAACTGGAACTGTACAGTTTGTATTTTAAAGCTTCTGTAAAAGTAAACTATTTGCTTTATTAAAGATATGCATTTAATAGGTCATACCTGTTTAAAATATGCACCTTGCTGAAAATGAGCAGCACCTTAAACTGTAAATTTGGTTTGTAAACAAAGATCTTATTTCATTAACATGGGATTATTTAACGGTTTGAAAATTGTCAACTGCCTACTTACTGACTCTATCATATAAAAATGAACTTTATGAACAGTCCAATCTTTAAAGCTGCTTTCTTAAGTGATGGCACAGAAGGACATGGTACAGACAATGCTTCAGCAATGTCTTTGAACCAATAGTGCAGATGAACGTTGCCAAAGTCACATTAGTTGAATTTTTAGGAATCACAGAGTGAATAACTTCCATGGTAGTAGGCAAAAAGTAAACTCTATCCCCCTCCCTGCTGTGATCAAGGGTATTAGGTTAATGTGTGTTAATTGTGGCACTGGAATGCTGTATGCAGGGTGTGCAAAGCTGCTTTCTTCCTTCCTGGGTAGGAGCACACAAGCATGCAGCTGGCCAGCAGTGCTGACAGTACCCAGGAAGCACATTAATCCATTTTGACTATGCAAGAATTGACTTGTTCACAGAGCATTTCAAGCATGGAGGAAAAGCTGTGATAAACTTGGGCAAAAGCTTGCTAAAATAATGGCTTTGGTTTCTCCTTTGCACATAATGGCCAAGTGGTGTGGCAATCCCACCAGTCCTAACATTTCTGTTTCACTAAATCACTGAGCAGCTCATTCTTAATGTATTGTATTAATTCAGAATATATTACAATTTACAAAGAACATTATCAGTTTATTTAGCACAGTTCTTTTGATACAGGATACAGAAGAGTCTACTGCTTTTATATATTGAACACATGCCTGACTTTGTCATGCTGGAGGTAGGAGTCACCAAGCATAACATTTACTTTGTTATTTCATAACATTACTCATGAACCAGGCTTTGCTTCCCATAGTACTGTCCTGACAACCAGGCTACTCCAAGAAGTACAGGGAATTGTTTTTCAGAGGGAAAAGGGAACGTGGGAATTATTCTTAAGCTGTGTAAGTTACAGTAATGGGAAAAGCTGGCCTAATACTACATTGAAAACTACATTCACATTTTAAACACAGAAGTACAGATCACTTTTTACCTGAGCTTTTCAAACCCACACCTTGGCTCTCAAAGTGGGACTCTAAACTATTTCTACAACCTCTGAAAGCAGCACTGCTCATGTCCAGGTCTTGCAGTCAGTCTACAGGCTTCTGAGTGCTGGGCGGAGTGGCATCAGCAATTGTAGCTAAATAAATGAGGTTTCTGTGCAGGATATGCTGGTACCTGTGAGAGGAGGAAACGCAGAATCTGGCAGATGTCTTTTCTAGACAACTACCCATACTTCCACTTGTGTAATCTGATTAGTAATTGCAGTTTAGGGAAAAAAATAGCATGTTCTTATTCTGAATCCCGGTACTGAACTGCAGTCGGTAGCCGAGCATGTGCTACTACCCAGCTTCGATGGGAAGTAGGACATTCAGCTCACAACCCTGAAAAAGCTGCAGAACGGCAGCGGAGCAGGAGAGGACAGCTGCCTGTCGGGCTGATCTGAGCAGCTGCCCAGCTCCCCAGCACGTTCTGGAGCGGCAGAGCCTCCGTCTGCCCGCCCTTCTGTGACACCGCTCGGTGTGTCACCACACGGGCAGGGAGGGCAGAGGGCGTCACAGGAACACTGAAAAAACACCCTGACCACGACGGCAGAGTCACTCCGTGCTTTATACGTCTCTGAAAAGGAGCAATCCCTCTGTAAACCCAGACGCGTTTTCTTCCTAGCGGTAGGAAAGCTCTGGGAACTCGAGCCGCGTTTCACTTCCATTACCGACACCGGGGCCCCCAGCGCCCCGCCCTGTCCGCCCGCGTAGGTCACTTACTGCACGCAGTCTGTGGCGCGGCCCTTGCTCTGATACTCCACGATGCACCGGATCAGCTGGTCGTTCTCCTCCAGCAGCTGCGGCACAGTGAGCCGTCACCGCCCGTCCCGGCCTCCGCCCCGCCCCGGCCGGCAGGGCTGGCTCTGCCCCAAGCGGGCCGAAAGGACCCGCGTCACCGTCCAGCTCAGTTCTGGCTCCGTCCCGACCCCGTCCCACCCGTTTCGCTCACCCGCTGCAGCGTGTCCTGGTTCACCTCCGCCTTCCCGCGCAGCCGCTCCGGCACGAACGCCACGGACATGGCGGCTCCTGGCTGAAGGGGCCCGGCGCCCCCGCCTATGGGCGCGCGCACGCGCGCGGGAGCGCAGCGGGGCCCGCGCGGGCGGTGCTCTCGCCGGGAGTTCCCCGCGCCCAGCCCGGAGCCCGAGCCCAGCCCGCTCCGCAACAAACAACTGCCGCCGTGCCGCTTTTACTGAACAGTTTATTCTGGTTTAAAATTAAAAAAAAACAAAAACAAAAACAAAACAAAACCAGAAAGCCTGGGCGGGCGGGGCGGGGCTACGCAGGGTTTGCCTCCGCCCGCGGCTCCCGCCCGGGTATTTACAGCTGGAACACCTCAGACAGTAAAGAGTTATTGCAACAGGACAGCACTTGCCTCTACGGTCAAAAATCTCAGCAGGTGTTCAGAATAATGACTTGTGGATCCCAAAAGGCAGTTGTTAAACATGCAAAAACATGACTAAACAATATTATCTAACTTCTACAGCTGTCAAATACTTGACCTTAATAAGGAAACCAATTACAAAATACTTCCTTGTAGTGCTATACAAAAGTTATAAAATTAAGATTCTATCAACCACTTTTAAATATTCCAATTTTTCAACAGTGCAGTTTTTCACACCTTTATTACCACTGAACATTCTGAAGTAAAAAAAAAATAAATCAGCAAATTAATCAAAGTGATGTAATCTTTGGATCCCTTTATTCCTGTGGCCTTCATATACATACACAGACACAAATGACCAGGTTTCTATTTCATCATATCAGAAAGCTGCAACTAGTTATCCAGAACTGGCAAAAAGTCTGTACTGTCATTTGTGACTTCATGGTCTTAGAACCAGAGTCCCAATGTCTCCAAGCTACGGTCTATGAAAATGCAAACAACTTCAAACACTAAGAATTCTTTAAATTGCTCATGTCTACAGGTATTACAACAAAGTTAACGTTTCAATCATTGACAAATGGAGACAGACTTTCATCCCAGGCATTCCAGGAGAATCACCAACTCATGTGCCTGGTCCATTATTAAAAAAAGTTAGTATTTCTCACTAAATAAAATTAATTGCAAATCTTGACATATGAAAATTCCTTTTCTCTTTTTTTTTTTTTTTGAAAATATCTCCTTAACTTGGTCAAATCGTGTGATATGCCAGAAACTACAAAATCAAATTCTTGCAAGAGCAGTGAAGCATGTATCCAGTTTTTTGTAATGGAAGAACATTTTCAAAACTTCATTATAGTCCAAATATAAAATCAAACATTTAAGCTTGAAAAGCTGCTAAAGAAAAAAAACCCCAACTAAGTCAGTGTTCTTCAGCATATCAACTTTCTACAATAACAGTATGTTTACCGACTTAAAAATGTTTATTCTTTAAAAAATTAGTTGCTTTTTATACAGCTATACAAAGTTTGTAATGTTTCTTTGGCAATGGGATATAATGGAATTTTACAACTATATAAAAACTTTCCTTTGCCTAAGAAACGGTATTTACTGTGTGTACATATGTGACTGACAAAGCAAGTTTTCTACTGTCCAGCACCCTAGTTGATACAAGAACAACTACCTCAAAAGGGATTTTACAGGATTTCCTAGAAACAACCTTCGGTGGGTCAAAACACTCACAGTATCAACGGCCTTCTGCATACAATTGTCCTTACAACTTGAAGCAATTATCAAATACAGTTTAGTAATAAGAAAAATCCTTTCAGTGATGAAAAAATACTTAAACTCCATCGAAGTACTGCTTATAATTAACTATACATAAGAAATTACTTATCCTTCTGTCTCAAATATATTTAATGCTCACTGTTTTTAAAGATGGCCATTTCTCAAAAGTAACTGCATTACACCCCTTTGAAATTAAATAGTTAAATCCCAGTGCTGGTGACAAGTATACAGCAATTTAACTTCATTCTTTGCAGAGATCAAAACTAATTCTCTTATTCAAGAAGATCTAGACGTTCACCTGGTTTCAGCTTTCTTGTAGACTACGCAGCAACTTTGTTGTCTTTCTAGAGGGAACAAAAGTAAAATGTTAAAATTCATTCTGCAAAACAAACTCTACAAAGTAATCTGGGCAACAGCCCTGGGAAAGCAGTTTTGCTGTGCTGGCTATAACCCATGTCCTGCAGCAGAGAGACCAGGTTGCCATCTGGTCAAACCCCTTCAGTCTGGCACTGAGTAGAGCAGTTCAGCACTGAATACAAGCACAGCACAAATCCTCAGCTCTTCCACTGCCTCCTACTCAACTGGAAGGCAGCAAAACTCTTGTTCAGAAATTCAAATTGCTAGTCTTCAACCCCTCATTTCCATTCACGTTCAGCTACCCAAAATTTCTTTCAATCACAGGACTAAACTGTTGCAAACTAATCCAGAAACAGCTGAGGGATCTGTCTCAAAACAGAGAGAAATGTGCTGTAATGACATCTCCCCATTTTTTAAATTTTAAAAAACTAAAACTTCTATCAAAAATCAGAGATTCTTGTTTGCAAAACGCTAACTGCTCATGCAGTAAACTAGCAGAAGTCGTTGTTCTGTCCCAGTCAGAACTCTAAAAGCCTAGTTTACCTGAACCAATCTGGATAGTTGTCCTTGTTACTGATTCTAACCAGTATATCAGTCTGCAGGATTTGCGCCAACTTGTTCACAAAGAATTCAGAAGTTTGTTACACACTGGAAGCAAGTTAAATTATTCCCTCTCATTCATTATCTTTTACAATATTGCTTGGAAAAATGCTTGCAATTTACACTTCTAACGCTTGCATTCAATCTGTGGAATATTTTTCCCCCCTTCTTTTTCTTCTCCTCCCCAATACCAGCTATCAAACAGTTACTCAGGGCATATGACAAAAGGCAACGTTTATTTTTGGTTGCTGTTGATAGTAAAATGATGCTACCTAACTAGAATTTCACCATTAATGGACTTTCAATAAAGTAGCTCAGAGTCCCTGTAAAACACCACTCAAGAAATTTTAGTTCAACATCAAATCTAAAAGCAGGAGATTTTGAACCACTCCTTCCCCAGAACGGCGGATTGGGTCAGAGTAACAAGAAGTACACTTTACCCTATATTCGAAGTCAGAGAACTCCCTGCCTCCACGGCCTCCTCGGAAGCTGCCGCGGAAGCCGCGGGGGGCAGTGAAGGTGCCCCTGCCACTCCCCCGGCCTCTGCCCCCTCGGAAGCCGATGACACCCCTGCCCCTGTAGCCGCCGCGGCCGCGGTTGGGGCGCAGGGGGATGCCGAAGGTCTCGGCGTTCAACCGCCGCTCCTCGGCCCAGGTGGGTCGCCGCTCCCTGCCACACAGAACCAACACAGATTGCCGTGAAACACTTGGGAAGGAACTGAGAGGTGCCAGAAAGCCCCCGAGATGAAAAGTGATACATTAACCCCACTGTACATCTCCACAGAATCCCTTCCACAAGAGCCCAGGTGTCTGCCACAGTTCACTGGACTCATCAAGAAGGAACATGGTATACAGTTATTAATTAGATACTAATAATGCTCTAAGAGCACACTCTGTATCCTCTACACACAGTATCATTTAAAGCAAGAAACAGTCTACAGTTACAGATGTTATTTTATCTGGCTGTGAGTACAAGCAACAACTCCCCCTCCTGCAGGCCAAAATAGGCTAGCAATCCACATCATCGTGTCCAATAAAAGGGCAACAGCAAAAGGTAAGTTTTAATTTTCCTGAAATGCTATCTGCCCATTCAAACAACACTACTGGCTGAAACAGTTATGTAATCTGCTTAGAAACCAAAGCAGGGTCATAACTGATTTAACTAAAGTGTTAATTTAGAAGCAAAGCAAAGCAAACAAACCCCACCACATCTTCATAAATCTGGAAAGGAGATTCTAGAGCCTGTGCATCGAGTTCTAAAAGCATGGCTCTAAAACACCCTAAAATACCTGCCTATGAACATATTGCACTTGCCCACAAAGAAATTTTGTGCTTCTTACTCCTGTTTTATTTTTGCCTGCTGCATGTGGAAATAAGCTCTAATCACCTTTGATTCAGAGTTGATTGTAGTGAGTAGCACTGACAGTACCTTATGATATAAACATGCATTAAGCAGACTAACAAGCTTCTCCTTGCAGGCCCTACCTATTGTCATCACAGGAAATGTTATCAAAGAAGGATTTGGTTTTGTCATAGTAGCAATTGGGTCCAAGTGGATCTTCCTCATCGGCATTCCCTTCACTGTTTTGGGTATCAACACCTGAGTCACCTTTGTCTTCTCCATTTACAGGCTTCTCTGGTTTCTCAAGTTTATCTTCTGGAAAATAAAAAGTAAACAGAAGCCTAAAAAACCAGCACTGTTAACTTCCTACCAGTCCTACCAGAGGAACTATACTGAATGCTATAAAAAAAATTTAACGTGGAAGTTAAATAATTTGACATGTAAATCAGGATGTATTGCTGCTGCTGTGGAGGTTTCTATGCTTCCTGTGGCTTTAGTTAACAAAAACCCCTGTGGCAGAATGGATTTGATAGCTATCTATTTTCTTCATTCTTAGCTACTACCTCCTTCCCAGGCTTAAGAGCCCCATCCAGTGAATCTTCCTAAAAGCCATCCCATGGTTTTGTTCATCCTCGTAGTCCTTCTCCTTTGTCTTCTGGTTTTGCTGTTATCTCCTTTGAGACACAGGGCCAGCATTCTGACTTTATGATGTATTTACTTCCTAATAATGCCTCAAGTTCAACTTCCTGTTTTGACTGGTACTGAAAACAAAGCTGACAGTTCCACGCCAGCAGCCATTACTATCTTCAAATCTCATTCCTAAATGTTTACAGCTTAAATCTCATGATGCTGTGCATGAACTTCAGACAACCAGCTCAACCATTCCACACCACACACAAGAACTGCCACACTCACAAACATTTCTACAGCTATTTATGGTTAGCTTTCCCTTTTTTCTTTATTATTCTGAAAAAAGCTGTATCGACAGCAAACCATCAACTCATTGAAAAATGATCCAGAAAAATAGGCAAGCAGCACAGGATAGATCTTATGGGACTCAACTGGTGTTTTTACTCTACACTGAAATCTGACCATTTATTCCTACCTTTTGTTTCCCAGCTTTTAGCCAATCATTTACTGCAATAGGGAACTCACTATATTAACCTGCAACAATTTTGTCCAAAAATAGTAGCAGCAGTGTAACAAACAGGTGGCTGGTTACAAGGCAATGAGGTATTGAAAACAGAAGCTAGAAAACAAGTGCTGGCAGTATGGTTTCTAACTACACCTGTGTTCCTCTGGAAAAGGATAAAAGCAAGGAAATGCAAGAAACTTTCAAACAATCTCTCCTGCATACTGCAGTGAAGTTCTGATCCCAGCTCCTTTGCTTTTGGTCTGTAATTGACATTATAATTTTGGTCTAATAATTGAAAACCTAAAACATGGATTTTCTTGTATTGCATCCTTTCCAGAATTTTAAAGTAACTAATACTATTGGGACTTCTGGTCAAGTAATCTGCATTTTTAACAGAGACTTGCTAGAACTTGACAGATGATATTTGCTGGTTAAAATTCATTAAAAACTCAAACATGGACCCAAGTATTTAATTAATACATTATCCCAGTTAACTTACTAATTGGTTTTTAAATTTATTTTTTAATGACTGCAAACAAGACTTAATACTATATGCCTTTTGAGAGTAGATCTCCAAGGTAGGACCAATACAGCAAGACACAGTATTTCCATGCTCAAATCTAAAGCAAAAATCGGTTTACCTTTTAATTTAAGTTTATTGTGAAATTCTCTATCAATTTCCTCCTTGTTGAATTGTGCATTTGCACTTTCAAAGTCAAAGTCCTTCTCAAACTTCATTGGACCATCCCTTCTAATACCAAATCTTCCTCGGCCCCCTCTGTGACCTCCACGGCCTCTCCGTGCTGCAGGTGCACCTGGAACTGAAAAGTGGGAAATTCTGTTTGGTTTTGCTTTGTGGATTGGCTTTTCTCTGAGGGTGGTAGAAGGTGTTTGGCTTTTTGGTTTGCTTTCTAATTCCTGGAGTAACAGGTTGGGAGTTCAGAAATGCAGGAAGAGAATGCCTGTTGTTTAAAGTCCCATCAGAGCAGCTTGTATTTTGTAAATTCAATTACAGTAACGACGGCAGTGACACAGAAAGCATAATAGTACTAAATCTGTGTTAGAAGACCCTAGAAGTCATTAAAAGCTTTTGAAAGGAGAGCTAAAATACTAGTGGCTTTTCAGTAAAGCATTTTTCTAGAAAGGCTTTTATTTCATGCTATTCTGTTTATAAATCCCTGAATACTCCTTGGTTTACATTTTTATTTAAATTGATTGCTTAGTATAAAGCAACATGAAGAGATTTTTCTCTTTAATGTTGACTTCATTTGCTTGTATTCTTCTGGCTCAATGAAAAGTTGTTACCATCTAGAAGCAAAAAGTGAAAGAATTTATGTATTTTAGCAAATTTAAGAAAAACTTATTTCTCAAAACATGATTTACCAATTTGTCGTTTGTTTTCATTTCTGAGTTCATTTTCTGATCTTGAAACCTTGTGTGCTTCAGCTAAAGTTGGAAATAAAAACATGATTTGTTTATCCAATTAGGTATTTTTGATCATACTTTTGTATATATAGTTCAGATTTTTAAAAAATCCAAACCTATAAATGTAAACCATACACTTAAATCATAAAAGAAAAAAAGTAATTTAGAATATATGCTTAAATTTAAAAAGACACATGTCAGATCTCTGCTGGCCAGCCTATCAGTAATAGCAGGAAAGTTCCTATGTATTACCCTTTAAAAGAGCATTTTGTACATGTAAGGAAAGAAATAAGCTGTATGATAATTATCCAAAGCTACCTCGTCTGTGCTCTTGGTTCTCTAGGGATTTTTGGCTTGCAGACACCAAAGGTCTGGTTTGTACAGGACTCCTCCTCCCAACTGGTGCTGGAGTGGGCAGGTGGGCTGAAGCTGTTTGTACAGCTTGTTCCATGGTGGGGCTCCTTCTCAAATGGTCCATCTGAGGGCTTGAACGACCTGGGGAAAAAATAAAACAAAATCAAACCGCAAAGGGTTATTTCTCATCTACAAAGGTGAGTTACTGGTCTCAACCAATCTAGACGGACAGGTTTATCTGCCTTAGCAGTCAAGACAGATGTGTCAAAAAAAAAAAAATTCTGCACCATAAGATGCACTAATTCAGAATGAAGGATATTTAGCAATAACCCCTTCCCCCAGTCTAAAAGAAAAAAATGGGTAGGACACCCAATCCCTACCAATCCATTCATGATGTGCATTTAGCTGTGTAATGAATCTTTTTCCAATTTTTGCATTCATTGGAGGTAAAAATTCTCCTTCTGCCCCCCTGGGATGCCAAGTGGGAAGAGGCTGCTCCCAAAGACAGCTGTTATGCTGCTCAGGCAATGTTGCAGGATCCCTGCCCACGCAGAAACAGTGGTGGCTGGGCCAGGCTCTGTGCAGCAAAGCAGCTGTGGAAGCTGCACTGCTCACACAGGGCCATGTGCAGCATGAGAGGCTGGAGCCACCTTCAGAACGGAGCCATTGATCCAGCCAGACAAGTTCATGACATCAAACAGGCAAATCCACTAAGAAATTAGAATAAGACTCAAGTCCCAGTAAATGAAAGAACAAGGTTCTATCCTGCAACAAAACTAACAAAAAGAAAACCAAAAGTAAACCAAAACCACAAAAACCCATGAACAAAACAAAACAAAAAATCCAACTGTACCACACTTGCAATCTACGAAGATGAAAAATATTTTTAAAAGCAAACACACACAGAAAAAACCTGTTAGTGTCCCATAAGAAATGTTGTGGCAGAATGTATGTTCACCTGGAACATATGTCATACATATCCATACGTGTCCATGAATCACACAGGCTTTAACTACAGAAAACCAAACTACTATTACAACAGAGAAATGCTGAGCATACTTTGACCCCCTTGAATTAATCCAACAAGGTAGGACTAACTTTTTGGCAACCCACTCAACTAGTTCAAGAAACACTCCTAGTGGGTATACAAATCTCAACTGGAATTTAGGAAAAAAAACCTGTTTGCTCTAAGTGTTTTGCCTTTTAACATGACTGTATAATTTAAAAACAGCATTAGGAATATATCTTGGCACACACTTTCACAGCAATGGAGAGTGGATGAGCAGGAAATAATGGGGTTTGGGTATCTAAGGAGCAATGTAAAATATTTGCATGAAAAGTAAGGGTGAAGGTGCTCAATGTTTAGTTTATTTTTTCTTTGCCATTCAAATGTCATCCAGAATCTCCTTTTCCCAATATTACATAAACTATCCATACATTTCCTGTTACTATTAAGCTGACTTAAAAGTCATGTCACCATTTCCACAGGAAATCAGGTCTGCTGTTAATATCATCTATGTAACTATACACGAACAGAAGAACTACAGTTAGGAATAGATTTTATAATTGTAAGCTGAAGGACTTCACAATTCAATCAGCATGAAGTTCTGTCATGTTACCAATAAAACTAGATACTGAATTTCCACATGCACCTATCTGCTAACATTATTTCACTTAATTAAGTCCTACTTTCCAGGACAGATCCTTTAAGGATAACAACAAATGTGTTACTATCTGCAGCACTCCAAGATGTAGAGAAAACACATGTAAAGAACAAACACAAAGCCTCTCAGTCTTTCCTGGGTTTGACACCAAGTGTTTTCATGAGAGAATTCAGCTGCTTGGTTGGCATTTCTGGTGACCACCAAAGTCACAGGGACATAAACAGGTCAAAAAGAGACTGAACTTACTAAAAAAGATTTTACCTTGAGACATCTGTGTTTTTAGTGATCTTGCATCTGTTGTAAATGCAGAACCAACTGCAGTGCTTTGGGACATGCTAGCACTGGCTGAAGAGTCTGTTCCAAAAGATGTTAAGGAACCTCCTGCTTTGAAAGAAATAATATAGTTGTAAAATCTGGTTTAGACTTTTTTTTTTAAATTAGCACTAAATGATTAGTGAAGATTTATTAGGCAGTTATTCTAGGGTACATGGAATCTGCCCTTCCCATACACTTTTAGTTTAATCTAACAGATGTATGCACATAAATTGGCAAGACTAATATCTTGAATTCTTAATCTAAAATGAAAAATAAAAGAACACTTCTAACTTCAGCATCACGAGTATTAACAAAACACAGTCATCTTATGGAGCCATAAATGTTATTGGTATATATTTCCACTTAAGATCCTTTCAGAAAAAATATGACTGCCACATCTTATTCATTGATATCAAACTATGGCGAATTTACAGCCTTTCTTTTGCATGGCTACCATTTTCAGCTGCCATAACAGTTACGAGACTGTAAGTTTCTATGAGAAAAATGAAACTGGGAAATAAACTCTCAGGGGAGAAGGGAAGATGGTTGGCGAGTCTTAGAGAAAATGTGCAACACAAAGGAGCAACTAGCCCATGCAGCTGACAAATACTTCAAGCATCTATTTCCCACCTAGCCAACACCTCACAAACAGCTGGAAGACTGTGCTGGCACATGGTTGCAGAATAATCTAAATCCTTAGTTAAGGCATAAAGCACCTGGTCAACCCAATAGCACAGCTTCTCTAGAGGGGCTGCCTCTCCCACTTGTGAAATATAATCAACACCTGTCCCTCTAAGATAGGTCTTCAGTTCGCAATCTTAATTATTTCTATTTAAGATGCAAAGACTATGAAGAACTCTACTTTTGAGCTAAACTGCAGGACTAATAGAAATGGAAGACTTTGAATCTGCCTTAGGGTAAGACACTGATGAAATTCTAAGCAGTGATTACTGTCTATGCACACATACAGCTTGACTCACAGGAAACACCGGATAATCGAAGTGAACCTACCAACTCCCACAGCACCAAACTGCTGCCCCACCAGAGGGCTTGGGCTGAACTGACTGTATGCAGGCATCCTGCCAAAAGGACCATAGGACCCCACAGACTGGAATGAAGATGTAGTCGAAGATCCTAGTGAAGACTAAGGACAAAACACACAACACACTAGTAAAAATTCATATTTACGCAAAAAATTAGGAAATAGTTCTGCGAGGCAAGAAATGTAGAAACTCTAAAATAAACATTTTCACAAGTATGTACAGCTTAGAAAGCACTTTTACCCTTCCACCATCACAGGCCTCCGGAAACAGTACCAAAAAATTTTGCTATCTTTTCCCTATAACCTCAGACACTGGACTCTCTTGTCAAACACACACATATAAGCTTTGTTGGCAAATGTGGAAAGTGTCCTATCTTTTTCCTTGAAGTTTCAAACCCCATAGGTACAACAAGACACTCAAGCATACTGGAGGAGGCTGGGGTTACCACTATTATTGGGGTTCACAGTAATGCAACTTTACCACTCTTGACTACAACTGACAGAAGGACTTGTACCCAATTTAATAAAAGTCCTTGGAAAACTGCAAGGGCACCTCACAAGGAAGTATCAAGAATTTTTTCCTACAGAACAGATAAAGCAGTAGAATCATATTACATGGAATTATCAACCTCCATTTGAAGCAAGAGTTTTCCTCTTGCTCTCAGGGGTGATTTTTGACCCCATAAGCACAATCAAAAAGCCAACAAATTTCTGAGAAAACTATTTCTGTCAGTCCATTTACTACAAAATGACAGACTAAATCTGAAGGCTTCAAGTTGTAAGTTGGTTTCCCTTCAAAAACCAAGTATTCACTATTCAAATAACTGCCTTATAGTATGAAGCCCGTTTAAAAACACACAGCTAGATGAAATACTTTAAGTCATAGTTAGCAAAAAATGTTGAACAATAAAACAAAAATAAAAGAAACAAGCAAAGAAAACGCACTAATGATCTGGAGATATTTCAGCATCTATTCTGTTTGATTTATACCAAGTCTGATCTTCCCAAGAACTATGTGTCCCCCTAAGCCAAGTCCCTTTCAAAAAAAGCATCAAGACCTACAAAACATCCTTAGCTGGTTTTGAAAAGACAGCAGCTTTTGTATGTAGTGCACTGTGCTAGGGTTAGATTTTAACCTTTATTTTCACAGTTAAAGACTGTGAAAGGAAAAAATCCTTCCAGAGTTCTTTACATTGGGTTGTGAACTTTACAGTGACAAACACCTTAATTTTTAAACACTCAGCTAGAGAGCACTTAAGCTAGCAAGTTACTTCTTGAACAACAATTACTTAAAACTCTGTTTTGACTTACCTGAACAATAGCAGGGTCCTGTGGCAAGGAGCACTGAGGTTTTGGTGGCTCACAGACAGTCAGGTCTTTAATGTCACTGCCACGGAATATAATGTACTCGAAGACTTCATCGCGAGGAGGGATGGGTCTATCTGTTGGTCTGTCTTCTGTACCAAAGGAGCGAACTGCAAAGTTGGGAAGGGAGAAAAAGAATGAAACATGCAACATTCAACAAAAGGGTTTCAAATATACTGCAGAGACCAATAACTTTAAATAAAAAGAATAAAATTTCATTGAGATAAAAAACCTTTATTAAATAGGCACCATATTCTTTATCATTATCAACTCTCCTCAGACAAATAAGTAATTTTATCTTAAAAATCTGAGTTAAAAACCAAGCAGAAAGATTGAGACATCACTTACGCTATGAATTACATGTTGAGTGTTTCAACTGTTTTGTGAGGGTTAAGGGGAAGCAGCAAGGCAGGTTTTTTGGCTGGTCTATGAATCAAGGAATACATGAGTTTACATAACTCATATTCTGTACTTGCACAACAAGAAAAAAATATGCTAATACTACTAGAGTCTAGAATATTAAAAACTATTAAATGTGAATTTCTCAACAGATTCAAGATTCCATAGAAGAACAATAATTCTGCAGTATATATATACAATTTTCACTACACAAAATGCATTCTTCTTGCTGGTATAAGGCTCATATGATGCCATATGATCTCTGCCAAATTAAGCAAACTCACTGGGACATAACTATCTTCCTAGTGTGCAGCATACCAAGACATTAAATTCCTTGTATGAATTTCAACAGCTTTCTGACTGCAGAGCAATGAAGCAATCAAGCTCTTCCTTTTGCAATGCGTACCACTGTACCTGGGTGCCACCACTTTGCTGTCACTGCCCTTTCAGAAACTTTTCCCCACCTTTAGACTGCCAACCCTAGGCGAGTATCAAATGAAATAAACAAACAACTGAAGAAGAGATTTGTCTGCAAGGGCTAGTTTGTAAGCAAAAACTAAACAGTGGATTGAAACCAGAGAGGGGGAAAAAACCACACCCCCAAAATCATGACAGTCACATTCAATCACAATCTCATCAACTTGCTGCAGCTTTAACAATCCCTCATGACTCTTTTTGCTCCAGCCTTTTAGAAAGTGTTTGCTTTGCAAGACACAGGTTATGCTGAGAAAAATCTGTATTTGCTTTAATTTACCAGAAATAGATTTTCCTCCATTTTCAGATGCATCAACATTTTGGAGACATCATTAGGCACTTATTTGCAGCCATAGAATCATTAGTCAAGAAAAGCAGTCTCCCGTAGAGATGTATGAAGTGATACTGAGTCATTTCTCAGGCTGCACCAGCCATCTTCCATCACTGTTGCTTCTTGTAATACTGCATAAACAGAGCTTAACAGTCAGGTATCAAAATCTTTTTAAGAAGTACAATTCAGGGATAAAGGCATCAAGTCCACACTACAAAGAAAAATAACCTTAAGTGGTTACAGTTATTTTGTTCATGTATCCGCTAGTGAGCTGACTTTCATTATCTTTTCTGTTTCTGTGCATCTGAAAGTGTGCTCTGAATGGTACTACAAAGTGTGAGCAATGTAAAAAGGCACACACTGTTTAGTTAATGTCAATCCTTGTTAGAAGAGGAATCTGTCTTCGTTTCCTCTACAGGAAAAAGTATCTGAAGCTTAAGAATTTGCAGAAATTAACTCAAAGTAATGCACAGGAGCTTAATAACATTATCAATGGGTCATATCCATTTCTGTAATTCATTCCATTGCTCTTTATTCACCAGGCTTTTAATTTTCACCATCTTGACCGTGGATCTACCCTCACTTTCTGGCCATCTTATACTCTGTTTATCAGATAACTAACCAATTATCTTGGACTTTCATTCCATCATTTGACCTGCTGTCTTGGTAAGTAAAACTAAAGTTGATTTTTTACTGCGTCTCTCTGTCCCACACTGAACTGGTTTCTCTGGTAGCCATTTTGTCTACAAAGGTGCATAAAAATAGCCAGAGTATCATCAGTAAGTTACCAAAGGATTTTATTTTCTAGCCAAAGTGAAGAAACTGCTTTGTAGCAACACCACAGAGAAAGGGGAGTAAGTTAGAGGGTTGCATCTTGCCTTTACATGGAAATAAAAATCTGATGAATTATGGAAGAAATTTGCTTTGAAAGTATTTCTCAAGTCAGAGCTACACTGCATAGGTAAGTATTTTAATATTAATACAAATGTCCACGACATATATAGGAACAGTTCTAACACCTGGCAATTAACTATCTCAATTCAATCATAAAAAAAGTGAACCACCAGACTTTCCTCTACCTATGCACTGAAAGAAGTAAAAAGATTTCAGTGTATGTTAAAAAACAATGTCTTTCTCCACACCATTAAATCATCATAACATCAAAAGGAAGCTTTTCAATGCCAAAATTTCGAATTTATCTTTAAGTGATTCAGCTGTCCATGCAGCTAGCTCAAGGTACTGATAGGGTTGCCAATGCTTTAGCAATAAAACACACCAAGACTTGCTACTAAAAGTTTGACCCTTTTCCTTTACTTCTCCCCTGCCCCAAATCAAACTGGTTTTACCACAACCTTCTGCAAAATATAAACACAATTTTATCCAATGAAGATTTATTCTGCTGGAGAGGGGTAAGAAAACTCCCCTGATCTGCAATTCTGACTCACCCTCTCACCACAAACAACCAAAATAACCACCTCAAGTCCAATTTCCTTTAAGCAGGAACCAGAACTGCACGTGTGGTGATCTTACGAAGGGCTATTAATGTGTCCACCCCAGTCAGGTCCTTCAGAGTAGCGTTTAGGAGCTGAAAGTTACGTTTTGTATTTTGCAAAGATATGCCTATCTTTACAATTTCTGCCTTCCTCACTTAGATTAGGGTTTAACACAATCTGAGCTGATTAAAGGAAAGAGTCTAATATTAGAACTGGCCAGTATAACAGGATTTTAGAAAGAAATAGCTTTTACCATGTTTTCTCATATTCAGAAATAGTAAGTTGCCAGAGTATCAAAAGCACAAGGTATTGGAGCAGCAGCAGGCTTAGAGCTCTATGCAGCTCTTTCTCTTGGGGAACTTCCTCAGACTACCTCCTTCCTCCAGAACAAGGTGCAGTGGTTCATATACAGCAAAATACTGAAGAGCGAGAGGAGATGAAAATAAGCACGTAAAAGGCAATCTTACAACTGCAGTAAATCTACTTAATCTTATGCTGTCGATTTCAGGATTGGTTTTTTCTTTTGTTTTTGAAAGAGCAAAACTGGCTTAAGGACTTGCAAACAAAAAGACAAGTAGTACATATTAAAAGCAAACTTATTTTTGTCAGTGTAAATACACATGATTAAATAGCTAGCTAAAATAACTAACTCTGTTGACCCTATTCATGTATATATTTGTGCCCAAGTAGTTTCATCAATTTCATATTTAAGTGCTGTGAGCAATTTTTGTACAGATTTTGACTGTGATATTACTACTATATGGTATCTTAATGTATATTACCATATTGTGGAATTCAATGGCAACATTGTAACTTTGCCCATCACTTAGTAGATATGATTACCTGTTGATTAACAAAGGTAATCTAAGCAGAATGCTAATGAGAAATAAAGCTATTGACTCTGCTAGCAAGAGGATTCTGCTCCCTACAATGTGAATTACTGCTAACAGGTAGTTCAGTCTGTGTGCACAGCACTGACACTCTCTCCTCACTCCCTGAGGAGCAAACGCACACAGAAACCAGCTCTCTCCTGCTCCTAAGGCACCCAGGAAGAGCAGGACAACTAAAATGAGACCAGCACAAGTGAACAAGTCACTTCAATTGCCACCTCTCTCCAAACATCACAACCCTTTCACTGCAAACACGCTTTGATGCCTGCACACCACACACGAGCTCATGCCACACTCATTCCTCCAGAACAATTAATTCAGCCTGCATTCCCTCCCTCGAAGGGGCGGTGGCTTTGCAGGGAGATGGATGAGGGCAGTAGCTGGGAGTGGGCTTTGACAAGAGGAATTTTTCTGCTGTGACATAGAATGCAGAAGTTCGGTTTGGCACACATGCTCTAACCCTCAAGACATGCAAGGAGCATGTTGCTTAACTGACTAAAAAATACATTTATAAAAACTTGATAAAAATTTAACCCTTCCCTTCCTGCTCCCAGCCCTGAACGAGCTCAAGTCTTCACAAGAATTTAACCTTCCTCTGTCTGAGTCTTTCACTGCAACTAATGTTCTGTAGAAGTCTAAAAGGGAAGTTTTCCTTTTGATGTGCCATTATACCATGGACAACACTATCACAGATTGTTGAAAATGCCAGAAGTTTAACTACTTCTTAGAATTACCAAAAGATGTTTCATTAATATCTATCACTTATAATGGTTCCAAATGCAACTCTCAATGGTCCAAGAGTTGCTAATTTAGAACTGATGCATTATAGCAGAGACAATATATAACTTTTTTCCTTATACTCTCATACTTAGGGATTCCCTGCTGTTGAAGGAACAAAGCTTTTTCTGACCCAACATGATTATTCTTACACAGCTTACCTGCATTAAAAATAACCCTCTCTAAATTGGTGCCTTGAAATAGATAAGCATTATGGTATAACTAGTATGAAAGATCACATCTCCTTTTTAATGGCACAACATTTAAGATCAAGCACTGTGATTATTCTGCAAATGCCCCAGGTAGGGCAGCAACCATTTTCCAGCAAGAAAACTAACTATGGCTTGCAAACTCCTCTTAAATTGCTTGGGCCTAATGATGTTTTAAAAATTAATATTGAATTTTTAAAAACCCATGTATTAATTAGAACCATTAACTAGAAGAACATTTCAAGTTAATTTAACTTGAGGCTTAACAATAGGAACGAGTATTTTTTGGTTCCAGACACTGTCTCTGAAAAGCTGTTGATCTAAAGACAACATATACACCAATAACATTTAAGAACCTCGAATGTTTGCATAGCTTGCTTAGTGTTTGGAATCCACTAGGGATGGGTGTTTTCCTTGTTATTTAAATAACTATACAGTTTGTGAAAGGATGCATCGCATTCCCTTATCAGACTCCAGCTTAGGTTAAAAATGTTATGTTCAATATTTAACAGTTCTTATCTTTCTCTAATTCGTGAGATAGAGCCCACAAGTTTTGCTTAGTGAAAAGATCACACCACTGTAAACAAAAGGCTGATTAGAGAACTAGAGCAGATTGCCCTCAGTAAGGGAGGACTAGAGTCTGTGCTGGCAACCCAAAAAAACTTATTTCCGTCTGAAACCCCAGACAATTTAAGACAAATGAAGGCATTCCGTGAATACAACTTCATGAGAATAATCTATTACTTTGGTTTAGCCCACACAAATCTGCAGTTATCCAAGAACAGACTCCACCTGTACTTTTGCACTTAATGTCACCATTTCAGTAACCTCAGTTAGAATATGAATAATAAGCTGCCCTGCATTCAATTCAGGAAACAGTCATGTCACACAGACTACACAGCTGAGCAACTGAAAGCATAAAGTCTTTTGAGGCTTTTTTTTGTCTTTGACAAAAAAAATTTACATTTGTGGTCAAGATTCACACTAAACAGTCCTGGTTTGACTATCGGACTCAGCACAAGAAGAGGTAACTATTAGCTGATCAACATGTTTACAGCAAGAGCACAAGTTCTGCTTCTTTCACATACAGACCTGGCCAATAATTAAGCACACTTGCCACCTTACATACACACTGTCAAATACATTTAATGGCCTAAGCCCTCCAAAACTTGAATACTCTTGAGTGGAGCATTCTGTTATGAGCACA
Source organism: Chaetops frenatus (assembly GCA_013400775.1). Lineage (NCBI taxonomy): Eukaryota > Metazoa > Chordata > Aves > Passeriformes > Picathartidae > Chaetops > Chaetops frenatus. The sequence continues at coordinate 520,725 of VZTR01016039.1, read as the reverse complement.
GAGAACTGCTCAACAGTCTAGTATGGTTGTTATCAGCTCCAGATTAATCTCAAGATTTTTGGTTCCATGTGGCCTAGAAATACTGGTTTATTCTCTTCTGAATCATAACACTGTATTAGAAAACACACATTCTTCGGCTAACTCAGCCAAGTTTTAGTACAGCAAATTCAATGGTTTAGATATACATTTCTGATGAGAGATATGAGAGTAGATTAGACTTGTAACTATAGCTTGACCTATCTTAAATATGTACACTTTGGCAGATAGACCACAAGACGACTTAACCACTCTTGAGAAGTCATGCAAAATTGGCTTGGTCAGCACTAAAGCAGTCTAATTTTGGACAAGACTATCACAAGGTCCTCAAGGATAGGATTATTTTTCTATGTACTTTTGCACAAACCTTAACAATCACAGCACGCAACTAGAATTTCTAAATTTTTTTTAATCACAGTATCCAGCTTCTACTTGTATAAACCAAAAGCAGCTGTCCTTTCAAAGTCGATAATGCAACTCCAACAAGGCAATTCAACCTAAAGGCAACTTCAGAAATAAGTAAAAATCACATAATGAAAGCTAACTGCCGCATAAACAAACTGTGCAAGCCTAGAACCAAACCCACACTAACGTGTTTCAAAGCCCACGTATCAGAATTTACAAAAGAGAGTAACCTACTTCTTAAACAATAATGGGGGGGGGGTTGTTGTTTGCGAGGAGGGAAGGCCTTAAAGCGACACAGCGCAAAACCAAGAATTACCACATAGGCCAGTGAAAGCGAACACACTCACGGTACGCACCAGCACCCACGGCAGCTGTGCAGAACGGAACAGAAGGGCGTTAAGCCTTTCCTATCACCCAGGAACCGAGGTCTGGAATCCTCTCTGTCCCAAATATTTCATTTACACAAGGAGCAATTTTTCCTTCTACCTAATGGCTGCATAGTCTCTGCTTTTACATATGAATTTAGGTTACTTAGGAAGACTTCACAAATGCAAGAAGCGTAAAGCAAAAAAATGCTGAGTTTTGCAGAATCTATTATAAAGAGGTCATTAAAAGTTCTGACTCAATGTCTTACGTTGAGACTGAATTATTTATTATGCATGAAAACACTGAAGTCCTTTGCGTGCCTAGTTTCAAAGACTCTCCTTTTTTTCCCCCCAACTCTCAGTAAACATGTCTAACTTTCCTATACATTCACGCAGATCCCTCTCTCTCTCGATATATAAATGTATGTAAATACATATATCTTCTGGCCGATAACATTCTCATACCATTTCAAACTACACTGTGCCACGTAACTCCAAAATTAACAGCTCACGTTTAGTTTTTGTCTGTAATCCAGCGCTCAGAATTCCTTTCAGACCCGAGCTGTCTGCCGTCCTAGGCTGCAGAGCAATCCAGTCATACACGGCCCTATACCCTGTGGGTCTGGAATTCTTAACGATGTAGAGAAAACCTCTTTCTAGCCTCCACCTCCTACTCCCTTTCACGCACTAGCTCCGGACCGCTTCCACCGCCACGGGTTTCATACCTGCGCTCTACTAGGAACGCCTCTGAGCAGCCCCCGGCGCGGTACCACTTCTGGCTCCTTTCCGCGAGGGTCCCTCCCCGGAGCAGGGGGAACAGGGAGAGCGGGGCCTCGCAACGCTGTCGCGCGGCCGCTCTCACAGCCAGACCCTCTCCCGCTTCCACCTCCCCTGCAGCCCCCCCGTCGGGAGAACGGCGGGACGAGGTGGGCTCTGATCGAGCTCGGCCAGGCACCCGCAAGCTGCAGGCCGCCTGCCGGGCCTCCTCAGCGCTCGGATAGCGCCGCGGCTCCAGGTCCTCGCTCGATCCCGTCCCGCGGCCCTGCTCCCCGAGCGCCGCCGGGCCCGCTCCTCCGGCCGGCCTCGTCCTTACCCTTGGCCAGAGCCACTGTGGAGTTCTCGGTGTCGATGGTGTACAGGATCCCCTCATAGCGGATCTCGGCCTTGGAGATGAGGCTGATCTTGCTCCCGATGTAGGGCGTCCCCCCGCTCATGGCGCTGCTTCTCGGTCAGGGACACCCTTTCGCCGCTGCCGAGGGCTCCTCAAGCCAGACGCAAGCAGCCAAGCAAGTCCGACCCTGAGTCGTAGTAGGCGTTGTCCTTCTGCCACTCCGACCCGCCGCTCCCCGCACAGTGGAGCCCTCAGCACAACCCTCAGCGGAGCGCTCAACACGGCCCGCACCCCGCGGCTCCCAACATGGCTGCCGCCTTCATCTTCCCTCACAGCACCCCCCCNCCCCCCGCCCGGCCCGCCAGGTGTATGCCGGGAGCACGGCTGCTCTCGCGAGAGCTGCGGCGGGAAAGGCGCAGAGCGGGGTCCCGGCCGCGACAGCGACGCTTTGGCTCCGCTCGGCTCTGCCCAGCCCCGCTCAGTTGGGCCCCACTCGGCTCAGCCCGGTCCTGCGCTCCCCTCCCCTCCCCGACGGTGCCGCGTCGCCGCTCGGCAGCCCCGACCCTGGTGCAGCTCGTGAGCGGTCACCGGGCAGGTGACAGCAGCTTTGGTGATGGGGGGGTTTCGGTGTGTTTGAGGGGCCCTGTCGCTGAACGGCCAATCCTGGTGACCCTCCTGAGCAGTGGACAACATGTGGAGGAACGCAGGAATGGGGGTGATAATACCGGGTCGTGTTTCACGGGGATTCCCTTTTACTCTGCTGACAGTGTTGACAGTCAGATCCCGGCAGCCAGCGCTACGCAACACAACTGTTGGTGAAATCTTGACCAAAGTGCGGGATTAACCCTGAAAAAAATACCCTTTTAGTACAAGTAAACACACAAAAACCTCATGATTTTGAGATTGCACTTGATTTGTGCACCTTAAGTAAGAATCACAAATGTGGCTTCTGTTGGAGGCCATGATCCTGCCTCAGCCCCCCCTAGAAAACACCACAACAAAGACCAACCTCTGAAAGGGGACTTAACTTTTGTTTCAGCAACTGGACATTGTCATGTCGCAAAAATTCAGCAAGTATTTTGTTCAGAATAGGCCTTTGAAATGCAATAAGAAGACAGATTTTTACAGAGGGGGCCTGCACGTCCTAAACAGGAGCCAGACTGGATTCCTGGAAGCTTTGTGCCCAAGTTGAACTGACTGTAAAGTTTCCAGGAGAACTGGAGTGCCCAGGGAGCTTTACTGTAATCGCTTCCAGCGTGTCCTGAACTACTTGAAAGGTTATGAAGCAAAGTTCTGCTGTAAATGACTGGATATACCATATCAAGTCTGTGGGATACCACTGTTGAAAATTTGCATTCGTAATTCAGCTCAAAGTAAAGCACCTGTTTAGAGAAATAACAAAGACACCTATATTCTGTTACAAGGAAGAGACTGGTCGGTGGCTGCTTCTCAACCTCTGCCGGAGGAGGTGGAGAGCCTTTTAACAGTGTAGAGAATCAGCTACACTCTGTTGCGCTGATTTCCTGCTGCCTTACACAAGACGTGTGGAAGAAGGGAGCAGAGGGAGGGAAGGGGTGAGGGAGGGAGGGAGGGAGGGAGGAAGGAAGGAAGGAAGGAAGGGAGGAAGGAAGGCAAGCTCTGGTGCACATGTTCCTAAGACTTCTCTCATCTGCATCTCAAAACTGGAGAGGGTGGTTTTTATGGAAACACCCAGTTTAATGCCACAGTATTAGAAAAATGGACACAAATTTATTTTATAGTCTGGACTAGTTGCAGATTCATATATCTAACTTTCCATTGCACATTTATAGAATTAGGGTTCCAAGGTCCTGTGGTTGGAAGAGGAAATAGAAATGGAAATTTCTTTGAGCTCAGGACACAGTAGATAAGCATTTCAGAAGAGAAATCAAGCGGAAAAGTGTCAGGGTTTATTTTTCACAAAATCCCAGGATGGGTCAGGTTGAAAGAGATGACAGTGGCTCCTCTGGTGGCAGCTCCCTGCTCCAGCAGGGCCATCCCAGAGCACAGGGCACAGCAATGTGTGCAGAGGGCTCTGCAATATCCCCAGGGAGGAGACTGCCCAGGCTCTGGGCACAATCTGTTCAGGGCTGGCCACTGCCCAGGGCACAAGTTGTGCCTCCTGTGCAGGGGCAATTGCTGGGCTCAGTCGCTGCCCGTGGCTCTGGTGCCATTGCTGGGCCCCGCAGCAGAGCCTGGGCCCTGCCCTGAGCCCTCCCTGCAGCCAGGGCCAGCCAGGCCTCAGGGCCCCCCTCAGCTGTCTTTAGGCTGAATAGGCTTAACAGCCTTTTCTGAAACAACTTGTAAGTTTCTGGAAGAGAGAAGTTGGCCAGAATGAATAACAAAAACAAAACAAAAATCAAAACAGACAAACAAAAAAACCTGCACAAATGCCTACGAATAGAAAACTACCCCCTTAAGGGTACTTAAGGGTTAAATTCTGACCTTTTTGATGACAAATATTTCTAAGTCTCTCCATCAAGTCCTGTCTAGGTCATCAGACAAGTATTTACAATTAGCTTTGCAAGCTTCAAAACTCCTAGAAGCCATATATAAAATGAAATTCCTTTGCAACTGGAATACATGAAACTAAATTTAGACATATTCTGCCTCCCAAGCAGGGGACCCAGGTTTGGTGAGGGATCTAGAGCAGAAATCTTACGAAGACCAGCTGAGAGAGCCGGAAAGAGGCTCAGCCTGGAGAAGACGAGGCTCACGGGGGACCTTCTGGCTTTGCACAACGCCCCGACAGGAAGAGGCAGCCAGGGAGGTGTTGGGCTCTGCTCATAGGGAACACAAGGAGAGGAAATGGCCTCAAGCTGTGCCAAAGGTTCAGGTTGGATACTGGAAAACATTTCTTTGTGGAAAGGGGTGGTCAGGCTGCCCAGGGCAGACTCCCAATCCCTGGAGGGAAAAACACGTGGATGTGGCACTTGGGGACGTGGGTTAGTGGTGGCCTTGGCAGTGCTGAGGGAATCTTAGAGGTCTTTTTTAACCTACACCTGTGTTATTCCTAGGACAGCTTTTAGTTCTCTAGTCATCTTTGTGGTCTCCAATATTTGGAGTTTATCACTTCTATGTTGTACTTAAAATGAGCAGCTGAAGGAATATCTTTATAGTCTAAAGTGAATTTCAATAACATAGATAAAGAGTACTTCATTTTAAGAAGTTATCTCAAAATCTTTTCTGAATTGGTAGGTACCATCTGGTGTTAAATTTAAACTTAAGATGGTTAAGTTGTATATTTGCAGGCACTGAAAGTGTGTATTTAAGACAAACCCATGACACATAAGCAGGAAAATAGTGCTCCTTTCTAAGCACTTTCACTCTGTAGAAGACAATAGGTTATTTTTCCCTGTGTCTAAAAATGAAAGAGCAACAAATATATTCAGAAATGTTTTCTGTGATGAAATGCATGAAAATATTTGAAAAATATTTTTATAATAGAATGAATACAAAATTCACAGAGATCCTGTACTTTACTAGAAGTATTTTTCCCCATGTAAAAGCTCAAGCCCAAAGGCAATTTCAGCAACAAATTTATGAACATTCTCAGGTTATGTCCTCACCTCTTGACTTGAAGGAAGTCCAATGTGAGTCAGTATACATCATGTTTTATTAAATAAAACATTCTATTACACTTCCTTACTCTGTGTGTTTATATATAAAAAATGGCTCAATTTAAAAGAAGTGAGTGGGGAGAAATACAAATTAATGTTTTACAGATTACCCACACACAAATGTGCATTCAAATTGTAATACTTGCCATTTTCTCCTTCCAGTGGGAAGGTGACTTCTATCTTCTAAAGTTACAGAGCAATTCAGTTTCTTTCAGGGTGTTTTTTATGGAAACACCCAGCTTAATGCCACAGTATTAGAAAAATGGACACTAAAATTTGTTTCATAGTCAGGACTAGTTGCAGAATCAGGTGTCTAACTTTCCATTCTCTTATGAAAACTCTGGAGATGGCCATATGCAAATGAAGTTCAAGAGCAGGGCAACTTAGGAATGCATGGAATGTTCTCTGATAAAATCAATAAAGTGTGTGATTAATAAAAAAAAAATTGGATAGATTTATATTTTTTCAAACACAAATAATTATTCTTTATATTTGCACAATAGCAAATTGGATCAATATCTTCTATGTTTTAATTAAACTTCCAGGTAGAAACACTTGTTAAAAAATCCAAATTTAATCTAGCTGTAGCACTCCACAAAAGCAATGCTCATTTTCTAAGCAAATTTTTGATGTATAGATCTCTTATGTACATTTAACGCTGCATTTTATAAATACTGCTGTATTTATACATGTACACACTGCACCATCTCCTGCTCATACACCTTACCACACCTTTGGACCTTCAGTATTTTCACTGGCTACTTTCTTGAAGCAATATGCACTGCATTAATTTCAGGAGACACTTAAACTTATCATAATTAAACTGGTGCAACCTACATTTAATGCATTTTAAAAGTGGCTTATTTTGATTCATCATAAACTTGCTCCTAGAGGACAATCAGGAAAAACTACCCTGAATAAAAATATAACCTCCTTTGAGAGGCAACAGAGGGTAACAGAGCAGCCAGGAGCAGTTTGGTCTTGTGACTCCAGCGAGTTGGACACGGTAGGACTGAGCAGATGCAGCCAGGGCTGGAGAGGAGCTGAGTGAGCCCCCCACTCCTTCCCACCAGTGCATGGGGCAATTGAATGTCCTTATTAACTGAGGCACCTTTTTCAGTTTTTTGCAAAACCCTGAGAGATCACAAAATGAGGAATGATTCACCATTTCAGACCACACAGAGCAGTAGCTCCAGTACACCCGACTTTGCAGACGCTCGTGCCGTTGGCAGGCCAGCAGAGACAGATCTGAAATCCAAGCTGCTGCCTGGGTCAAAAATCCATGGCTACCCCTTGTGTGTTATTGACAGGGGAAAATGTTTTTATTTGGAGGGTTCTGTCAAAGACACTGTCCTGTAATTAGGTAAAAAAATTATGATTTAGGGCCACTGTCTTATAAGTTATTTCAGAGTACATGAGGAAGTGTTGGTGGAAAAAAGGCACACAGGAGTGCGATGACAAAAGTGTTACCAACAAAATTAACTACCTTAAATTTCCCGCGAGGATGTCGAGAGAACAGCACGCCAGGGCAGCTGCTCCGGCGATGCAAAGAGCCTTATTTTTGTTTTCCAAATCTTCTGCCAACAGCGTCCCCGTTAGGAAATTGTATCACTGCAGCCATTCTGGTCTGGCTAGAGCAGTAGCTTTGGACACCCGTAACTGCAGAGCAGAGCAGTGAGCTGTGCTTGCCTTTGGATACGGGACAGTTCGCTTCGCTACACATGCCGCGGAGGGGCCGCTGCGGGGCGGCCGAGCCGGATCGCTCGCTTCTGCTGCCGGGACGGGACACGGCCCGGGGGGCGCAGGGAGCCTGCCCCACGGCCCACAGCCGTACGGCACCTGCTGCCGGGTCCCTGAGGGACTCGGAGGGCAGGGAGGCTGCTCCACACCCCGCATCCGTCCCTCCGCCACCTCCCTGCACACGCTGCTGCCCCGCGGCTTCCCTAGGGGGATCGCTGCCCTCTCACTGGGCGGCCGCACCGGCCGATCGCTGCGTTCCCGCCGGGGCGCTCGGGAGGTCCCGGTACCAGTTTTGGGCGCGCTCCCGCCGGGGCGCTCGGGCAGTCGCGGTACCCGTTCCGGGCGCGCTCCCGCCGGGGCGCTCGGGCAGTCGCGGTACCCGTTCCGGGCGCGCTCCCGCCGGGGCGCTCGGGCAGTCGCGGTACCCGTTCCGGGCGCGCTCCCGCCGGGGCGCTCGGGCAGTCGCGGTACCCGTTCCGGGCGCGCTCCCGCCGGGGCGCTCGGGCAGTCGCGGTACCCGTTCCGGGCGCGCTCCCGCCGGGGCGCTCGGGCAGTCGCGGTACCCGTTCCGGGCGCGCTCCCGCCGGGGCGCTCGGGCAGTCGCGGTACCCGTTCCGGGCGCGCTCCCGCCGGGGCGCTCGGGCAGTCGCGGTACCCGTTCCGGGCGCGCTCCCGCCGGGGCGCTCGGGCAGTCGCGGTACCCGTTCCGGGCGCGCTCCCGCCGGGGCGCTCGGGCAGTCGCGGTACCCGTTCCGGGCGCGCTCCCGCCGGGGCGCTCGGGCAGTCGCGGTACCCGTTCCGGGCGCGCTCCCGCCGGGGCGCTCGGGCAGTCGCGGTACCCGTTCCGGGCGCGCTCCCGCCGGGGCGCTCGGGCAGTC
>VZTR01016039.1:469755-512000 GCA_013400775.1 Chaetops frenatus | reverse complement strand
CGGTAAGTGCTGCGCTGCGCTCCCGGCATCGCTGTTCACTCTAACCTTCTCTTGGCCGAGGGCTTTCCTTTTCCCCAGAGCTGTCACGTTCCCGCTGCTCGACGTGCTGGAAACCAAAGAAGCAGCACCTGTCTGAGGGCACCGTCTGACCAATAGGCTGCCGCTAATTAGGGTGTAACTGGTTCCTCTAATGCAGTGTAATTGTAGCTGTTGTTAGGTGAGTTACTGGTTTTCCCCTGGGGAGAGCGGCAGTCACGGTGAGTTACCCTGTGGTGGTGTAGTTGGACACCGGATAAAACGCTGGAGTGGTAGCTAAGAATAACTTCGTATGTGATTTGAAGGACTTTATCAGATGTTCTACACAGTCCTGAAAAGTTTTTCTGCTTGAAAGAATGTCTTCTGCTGTGAACGACGTAGCAAATGTGTATAATCTAAAAGTTGTAATTTCAATAATTGTGTCATGATTGTGTGAGGGTAGTCTTCACATCACCAGATTTTATTTCCAGCTCTGAAGCAATTATGTCCGCTCTGTACTCCTCTAAGTTTCTTAACTTTATTTACAAAAAATCTAACTTCAGCGAGGTTGCTAGCTAACCAAACCAGCATCCTTTCATCCTCATGCTTCCTACTCTTAACCTGTATATTGAAGATATTGTGAATACCTGTATATCTGAAGGGTACTGTGCTCCCCTGCTTAGATTTTCATGTTGCAAAAACTTGGGTATCTTCATGTCTTCCTGATTTAGGAGTTGACTTAACATTTAAGCTAATTCTTTTTTTTTCTCGTTAATATCAATAGCATGTTAAGATGTGGATCTGTTGATGTAGTCTAAAATAACTTTGTTCTTCCAACTTATTTCTTAAAATATTTGATATTTATTAGCTAAGTAGAGCAGCAATGTGATGGTGTAGAAGCTTGCTTCTGAGTGGACTTTCAGTAGTTGTGTATTTGGCCCTAGTTTATGAAAAATCCTCCAGAGCCTGACGCTCCAAACATACAAATCTTGGTGGTTTCATGAAGATCCAACTAACTTGAAACAGATAAGTTGCTGTTAAGACTGTTAATGCCTTTAGCCTTTGCCTCCCTTTGTTAATCTGTTGAAGATTACTCTATGCAGATAATAATGTGCATTGTAACTTTGCACACAGTTTCTGAAGTTCATTGTGTCAGTACTTTGATCTGTTACTTACTGTCAAACAGAAAAGGGAAGATGGAGTCTTGAAAACAGTCTGATCCAGGATTTAGAAAATGTAATGGAAATAATACACCAGAAAGTTTTAATTCAAATTTAATTTATTACAAGATAGTTGGAAATCCATTAAATTTGCATAAAGGTGGAGATAGTATGTTCTGAAGGGAAGTTATTCAGAAAATACATTATTTGTGGGTTTTTATCTTGATCAGTCATTTATAATTAAACTGAAACTCCCATATAGCAAACTTGCATATAAAACAGAAATTTAGGATCAATTTTTGAGGACAGGTTATTTTAGCAGACAATACTCATAGGTTGTGTATTTCATCTTTATGAGTGACAGGAAGGTAAAATTAATCTCATCATTTAACTGTCTTCTAACTTGTACCAGCTGCTCAGTAACAGGAATTTGTAGTCCTCCAAACCGAATTAAAATATTGTGTTAACACATGAGCATTTATTCATTTATAGTACTAATTGTGCTTGCAACTTTGAGGCTGTGTGGCACGTGTTGCAATTCATTTGTCCTTTTCACTCGGTTTTTCTCTAATCAGAATTAGATTTAGAGAACGGGAAGATAAACTAAGAACGCACCTGTGGATCTGTGTAATGCAAATAGAACATGTATTTTTAAATTTGTGGTAGGTGTTAATCCTATGAGGATTTTTATATAAGGTTCACAACGTAATCAGAGAAAGGATAACCCGTTCGGCCAGTTGGCATATTGGGCTGTCCAGATGGTTTAGGAAAGGCATATACCAAATATATATCCACTTGCAGGATTTTCTGCAAATACAAATTGTGAAGCTTGGTGCTTAAATGGCTAAGGGACCTTAAAAGTTACTTTTTAGGTGAGTTTTTAATGAGTTTCTTTCAAGTTTTTAAATTTTAAATTATTCTTGGCTTTGAAAGAGAGTTACTATTACGGCTTTTGGACGTGCTCCTTGCTGTAGCTTTGCATGCCTGTTACCTTAAACTTTGATTTCCATGAATCTTTAGTTTATAGTGGTAGAAATTTACCTTCTGTTTGTGTTTGTAGCAGGAAAGGTTGGCTGGGAGCACTCAGCTCTGTGAGTGAGAGCTTTAATGTGTGCTGCAGTTCTCTCACATGTTCACTCCACGATTGGGATTTGTTTTTCCATGTCAGACTGGAAGAAGGACTTTTTTGCTAAATGGTTCTGAAATTTGTTATAATAGTGTTTGAATTTCTTTATCCTCAGGGTATGTTGCAAACTGTGTCCCTTTAGCAAGGTGTTGGGTTTTTTTTCCCTGGGAAGTTAAAAATTAGAATTGGATGTAAGCTTTTACCTTTAGAATTGGATATAAGGTTTTACCACCTTCTTTCTCCTCTGAAAAGTTAAAGTATATGAAGCAATTTGTACATAGAGTTGTAGAAACAGTGTCTACTGACTGTTATCAGCAGAATAAAAGTGACTTCATAGGTTTTTAGTTTTTGGTTCTCTAGTAGTTACAGACAAGATGTTTTCCTGCTTATTTGTTCTATTGTATCCTATCTAGGTAAAATTATTAAAATGTATTCTGGAACTAACTTGGAGATTCTTTTTAAGCAATCTGGAGAACTGCTTCTTAGTTCTGACTGAACTCTAGGAAGAACATTACATGCTTTGCAGTGACCTTGAATAAGTGTGTAACTCCAGGATCCCCAGACCATCTTAGCTATTGTCTCCCCTTTTCTGACCTGCTGACATCTTAGGGCATAGCTTTATGGCAATGGCCCCGTTGTGTAGAAGGCCTCTATTTGTAAGGTATTTTACAAGGAAATAATCTGAAAAAATTATCATTTACTTCCGGAAAGTGTTAGAAAGCACTTGCCAATTTTCCAAAATTGCTGCACTGTATCTTTGTGTGCTAAGGAGTCGTGTTGATTCTCTGGGGCTGACAGTGTTTGTTGTTGATGTTTAAACCACAGGTAGTGCCTCCCAAAGTGGTGATGGTGGGTACCAAATAGATTAATCTGTTAATTCTCAACGTTAAGTAAACCTCAAATATTATATACTCAGAAGCGTGTCTGGCCCAATATTTGCATGTACTCATAAGCTGTTGTTTAGGAGAGCTCTCAGGTCATTGTCTCTGGTATGCACATACTGAATTCTGTTCCCAGTAGCTGCATTGTCCTTGGAGTTTACTTTTAATGAGCATTTATTTCCAATTTTGTTCTCCTGACCCTTACTAGACTGCTAGAAGTCACTGTCCCCAAACGCTCAAGTGGCTGCTTTTTTCATCACTGCTTTCCATAAACTGCAGTTATTTAAATTCCAGACTGAATTGGGTCTGCTAGTGGGGGCTCCTCTTCTTCTTTGAAATAAGATCTCATGTTACATGAGAATCAAAAAAAGATACACTATAGAGAGTAATGTACAGTGCTAGACATTAATTTTACTCTGCATTCTGTGGTTAGATAGTTTTTTATATGTTATTCTTGCTATTACTTACTGTCCAGTGACCGTTCCCTTTCTCTCCCTAGGGATGGTCCTGGTGCGCACGGACGCTGGGCAGCTCGTGATGGTGCCCCAGCAGGCTCTGGCACAGGCTCAGATGCAGGCACAGGTGCAGACACAGGGACAAGGTCCTGCCAACATGTCACCCAGGCTTTCTGTGCCCACAACTGGCCCTGTTTTTCGTCTGTCAACAGCTCAGGTATGTCTGGCTTGATTTCACTTTGGTGCATTGTGCCTTACACATTATTACCTCATATGTTTCTGCAGCTCTGCTTTCCTCCCCTTTTTGTTGTGAAAACAGGAAATACTTATTCAAATGTAGTTTATTTTATAAGGCCTAGGATTATTTTTTTCTTGATTTCAGGGAAATATCTTCTCTAGAGAGTCCCTTAAGACCATGTTCAGTCTGAGAGGTGATTGGAGGTTACAAAGCTCAGTCTTAGTCTGGACTGTGTATCACTGGTTTAACTAAGTGTCCCTTGCTGCTCTGAATCAGAAGCACTGTGATACCCAAGCATGCTGAATCCCAGGATAACTAATTTCACTGGACATTAGAAAAGAGAAAGCCAATCACATTGTATCCAAGGATTTGCAATAATTTTTAAATAACTTTTAAAATATACTTTATTCAAAAGAAGGATTTGATTCTTCTAATTTTCCTCTGGGTATGATCTGTCTACACTGAAAGTTTTGTCTGTGTTGTGAGTACATTTCTCTTTTTCTAGGGATTGACAGAATAGAGTGCTTTCCTGCCCCAAACTTGTCAGTGGAGTGTGTTGATTTCAACTTGGAGTTGATTGATTGTCTAGGGTGAATGTGTTGTGGGGTTTGGTGGTGGGTATTTTTTTTGTTTGTTTGTTTGTTTGTTTGTTTTTTGTTTTTTAATTTTTTTTTTATTTTTTTTTCCCCTTATATTTCTTTGAAGGCTGCATTGGTTTAAAAAAGTTCTAGAGAGGCAGTTTAGCTTTAGGCCATTTAGGGCTAGAACCGAGCTATTTTACTAAAATGTGGAGGCAAACATCTTTGAATGTACAGGGCTGTTGTGCCATAGTAATGATAGGCAGGAAGGTAGTTTTGCCTAAGGTCTGTGTTTGCAGAAGTGATAAGTAATTCTGTGAGGAAAGATTAAAAAGGCGCCTTTACAACTTTCTAGTTGTTGTAGAAGTTGCTTGAAAAAGGTTCAACAGGTATTTCCCAATATTTAACATTTCATTACTGTCCTGTTATATGCTTTATGTATCACACCATATTTATAGTCTATAAGATTTTTAAGTTTAATTCAAAACTGAAAACAATGATAAACATTTCAGAAGAGAAGGAAGCTGGAATACATTCAGAGAATTAAAAATAGTAACATGAGGCAATCTATAAACCACAGAGTAACCAACTAGAATGTAAGTTTTAGAAGTGAGTGTCACTAGGAAGACTGTAGCTCCATTGAATGTCTCAGGAAAGACATAAATGAAAGCTTGGAAACACTTGGAAAAACTTTATGCTCTCAAAAGAGAGGTAAGTGCAGTATTGGATGAAATTTGTTAAAGAACTCTTTGCAGAAAAGGCAGCCATATAATGTTTAAATTTTCGGTATCTGGAAGAATAAGACTTGTAAAAACCTTCAAAGAGAAATGTATTCCAGGAAAAATAAACACAGCTTGTGTTCATTTACAGATTTTTTTTTTTTACTAGTTTGATGAAAACAAAATTGCAGGCAATTCCTGAATTTGTACATCTGTCTTGTTGTTGGGGGCTTTCTTTGCGAATAAGTACAGTCACTCCTTTACTACATATAGTAGCTAATAGTTACTACAAGCAGATGTTCTAGCCATGGCTCCTGAGACATGTGTGTAGTGTAAATGCAAAACAGAACGTGTGTGGTGGGACTGTACTAAGAATGGGATCTAAGTCTGTTAGTTTTAGCTGTTTTTCTTCCATACTTCCATACTTTTCTTCCATACTTCCATTTTTTTATGCGGCCAGCATACTGAATTAAAATTCAACATGGAGTCATTTGTAACAGATATTAACAAATTGTTTGTAATTTGAAGACTTCTGAGGAATAACCTTTACTGCACATGGAATCTGAGGAGGTGTGCAGAAATGTAGACCCCCTTCTTGGCTCTGGGTTTGGGGTTTGGATCCCAAAGTCAGCCTTAAGATGTGTGCACAGCAAGTATAGATCACATGGATCTCAGGCAGCTGTTCTCTACTTGTATGAAGTGGTTAATGTTGCAGAAGGAGTATAATCCTACTTGATGGATTTATATAAAAATAAACCTGTGAGGATACTGCATGTTCAGATGTTTGTAGAGTCAGCTGAAATCTGGAGAGTTCAGGTATTAGAAAGTTGTAATTGTTTTTGTACAGGGTTCTGCCCAGAGAAATCCCCCTCTGCACTGTAATGTTCCTTTACACTACCTAGTACTAACACACTGGCTCAGAATAGAGGAAGCCAGTAAGGCCTTATGAATGATCAATATCTTGCAAGATGTAAAAGTTTGATTGTTTTAGTGTAGGGGGATTAGAATCATGATATTGTAGCTTGCCAGGATTCATCTTCTTTGCAAATCTTAGTGGTAGCTGCCCAAACTACTGCATCATTTCAGGGTTAAGAAATAATTAATATTGCCCGTTGGGAAATTTACATTAAACTTCCCTGACACTGCGTTTGATCTGCACAGTCTTCTTTCATTGTGACATGCTTATGTTTTATATATGTTTGACCTTAGAATGTTCTTTAAAAATTGTGTTTGACAGCCTTTTAAAACAAGATTGTAAAGATTTAAATTCTAAAGGTTCATCTAATAAGGACTAGACAAAAGACTTTTATTTGCTTAGGTGGAGGTTTATAACCAGAGACTGTTAATTGGTTTTCCAGATGAAATGTTCAGTGATAAATATTATGCTAAGGTTTTAGAAATGTCAGTTATTTGTTTGAGTAGTCATTATAAATAGTCAATTCAGGGATCAGGTTCTAAAATAAAGGAAATTGTGTGTACTGAAAAATAATTTTTCCAGGGAGTTTTTAATTAAGCTGTTTTCTTTCAAGATCTCTTTCTGGTGGTCAGAAAGCTGAATTCAGTGAATTAAAATTTCCAGACGAAGTTTAAAATTAATCAAAAATAATGTCCTAGGTTTTTATGTATATAGAGTGTGAATATCCAGGAGTCATGGCGTCCACTGTGACTGAAACACAGGAAAATTCTGGTGCCATTAGCTCAAGACAGAATATAAACATGAATTGCGTGAGTCCTGTAAGTGTTTTGTGAGATGGATGAACATGGCAGGCTATGGAGTTTTAACCTTTCTCTCTGATATTAGTGGCATGGTTGGTATTTTACTGTGCAGAGTTCAACTTTATTACTGTATCTTTATTCAGTTATTTTAAGATAGCTTTATTTTGATTAAAATGCAGGGTGCTATAAATGTGTAGAGCTTAGCATTGTACTTTAGTCACTGAGTTTGTGTTTTACCCTGCTTTTACCTATGTAGAAAGTCAGTACAGGTGGAAATTTGCAGTCTGCCTTAAAGATTCTAGGAAATATTATGTTATGAAGAATGTATCAGAAAAAGATGTGGCTTTCATGCTTTATGGGTATTATGGTTGCTGTTTGGCAGATTGTACTAATTTTTAGCCTGTGTCAGGTGTCACAAGTTACTCAGCTAAATGATTGTTTTCAGTGTTTATTTGTTTATACACTTTAAATAATTATTGTGATGGAAAAGTCTGTTGTGAACTATACAGCTAGATGTGAAACACAGGATATTAAATAACATGCCAAAGAAATTGCAAAAGCTGGGAGTTACTTTTGGCAACTCATTAAGAAGTGTTGAAAGTGCTAACTGGAGAACATAAAATGGATTTTGAATTATTTCTTTTAAAACTAGAAGAAGGTGTGTCTGAAAAACTACCAAGTGTTCACCTAAATTTGAAAGCCCTTTAGTTCTCTTCTCTTGGCAACCATGTAACTTCTCCAGTTTCAGAAAAGGAGGGGGAAATAAGGCAATGCTTTAAATGTTCTGAAATAAAATTGGATTGGTCAATATGTACAGAGCTGTTCAGATTCTAAACCACTTCTGCAGCCTGGGTACTGCAGCAAGCATACCCAGGACCATCATTTGCTAGATCTTTTCTGAGATGTTTTGGAGGAAAATGAACCAGGTTTTCCTTGAAAATTCCTCTAGTTTCAGCAGCTGGGCTGATATCCAGGACCATCTGTGAGGAAGGAGCCACCTTTGTCTGGGAACAATGTAAGCTGCTGAGATAACGGAAAGTATATTGTATTTCCCCTGAGGAATTTGTGTAAGGGCTTAAGTAAAGGCTTTCCTTAAAGACAGTGGCTCTATCCTTACATATTCTTTTGTTGAAGATTCAGAAGTCCAATACCTGTATACACTGGTATTTCCTGTTGTAGGGAATTGATAGAGCCCCCCCCTTCCCCTCTCAAGCTTAAAAAAAAAAAAGTATTTGGATTGCAGTGCCAAACACAAGAGTTCAGAAAGGTTAAGATACATAACTTCCTGTTGATCCTACGTTGCTGTGTCCTGTGGATATGCAGTGAATTCCAGTCCCTCCATGATGAATGCTTCAGCTGGGCAGTTAAGGCACATGGTTGAGTTGCACAGCAGACTTAAATCTAATGTTTCTTTTTCTTTGATTGCTTGGATTTGCTATTTAAGTTGACTTCTGCTGTTTGTAGTAGCTTTGTCTTGTTTTTTGCAGCTGTCAGGAGTAGAGGCAGACTACAGCTTTGGGTACATTTCTGTGTTAGGTTCTTGGGAGAAGAGAGGCAAATCCATTTTGAAAAGAAGACTTGACCCTTCGGTGAGGGTAATCTTTGATTAGACATTTAGTTCTGCTCCTCTCAGTTGCTGCTGTGTAAAGCACTAACAAAATCTGATTGTTTCCATTCTTAGTGGGATTCTGGAAAACTGACAAGTGGGGATGAGCATGTGCCTTGTAGAGAGGGTCTCAGCTAGGGTCATTTTAAGGCTGAGCTCAAAGGTGCTGGAGCAAGGACAGTGTCTGCAGCACAGTCACCACAGTGGAGCAGTGACCCAGATCCGGTCCAAAGAATCAGAACCTGAAAGTAACAACAGTACTGAGAGCAGTGATTGAGAGAAGTACCTGTAACAAAAAGATGTATTTGATATTTTAATGGTCTTTTTCATTTACAGTCTTGCTGGTTTCTTTAAAATATTCAAGAAAAACATGAGTAAGTGAAATTGTACTGTATTAACAGTTTTAATTTAGTTCAAATTATAAGATTGTGTAGGTTTTTAATGGAGACATTAATGGTTGGACTCATTAACCTTTGAGGCCTTTTCCAACCTAAATGAATCTGAAATTCTGTGATATTAAGTACTCCTAGCTGCAGTTTATCTCTGGTGTTTTGTTTTGTTTAGAGAAAAATAGCAAAATATATAGGTAATTAAAAGTATTTTTCTTATTAGTGCAGCTACAAGAGGCTTGGGGTTATTTTTAACTGGTATCTCAGGGTTTACATGGAAGTACTTGGTCTTCCCTGAGTATTATAACCTTCCAATGTATTAAAAAGTGCAAGTTTGTTGTGCTGTGAAAGTGATAATGTGCTTCTTTTGAAAAGCATTATTTGGATGTTTTTGACTTAGCTGTGCATAATTTAAATTTAACTATTTACTTTTTGTGATTTTAATTTCCTTTTTGTTGACATTAATTTTAGCTGAATATTAATAATTTTTTAATGTTAACAAAATTTAATCAGCTTTAGAATATTAGATAAGGTATAGGATTTTTAGGAAACAAGCCATAATTTGTTGGAACTTAAATTGATCTTAGAAGAATTCTGCTATGGATTCTTGTATTATGAGCAGCTCAAACCGTGTGGGCTTGTTTGCACTATTATGTTCTTCAGAAATAATGAATAAATTCAGATGTCTTCTAAAACTGGCTATTAAGATTGCATTAAATTTTTGCCTCCATATCTTGATCAGTCTTAGACTTGTGAAATTGTGAAAAATAGGGAGGTGCTGCCATCTAGTTTTCCTTTGCTGTTTTTCTTTTGTTTATCTGCATTTTTCATTTTTACAGTTTATGGCTTTTCATGCCTTTGGTGCATTTTGTTCATGGGTTTTCAGTATCTTAATACCCAGGTGGGCATACATTCATAACCAGTTAGGGAAAACTAAGTTGCTTATTTCAAATTATTTTTAATTGCAATTATTTTATGTTAGTTACAAAATTAAAGTGCTCCTGTAGATAAGAATATAAAGTAAATATCATACAGGAAAGACCAGTGTTAGCCTGGCCCATAATATTTTATTTTGGAATATCTGTTGTTGGAACTTCAAAGCAGGTGAAAGAGTATATTGGAATTTTTACGGGACTGTGTTGGAGAGGATGAAAGTTTAACAGGAAAGTCTTACAGATATGAATGCTTAGCAGAAGGTTCTCAGAATGTAAAACTTGTAAGTGAAATAGAAATGAAAGCAAGCTTTGATATATAAAAGATGTCTAAAGTAAGGATTGCTGAACCCAGCTGCTTACTGAGTAACTGAGAAGGCAAAGGTTGAAGATGAGTTGGAAGGAGGTTTTAGGGCGAGAACAAAGGATTTGTTTGACTGCAAACAAAAGCATGTTTTTACCAAGTAAATAAGTCTCAAGAAAAGCATAAGCAAGTAAAACCCATAGTTTTACCAAAGTCTAAAAACTTACCACTGCAAGAAAACAGAAAAACAAGTTTAAGCTTAAACTGTAACATACTAACTTTTGTGATTGAATAGTTACTACCATAATATGGAAATAATAATAGTTATGGTAGGCTGTATGTAAATGGTGAAGGTATTGTGTATATGCCTGATTGGTTGTTCTGTATTAAGATGTTCAGTAAAGAAAAGTACATAATGTATTGTAACGAGAACTAAAGTGGCTTCAGGCATGGCTTTAAGCTGTAGCTGGCAGCTTGCAAGGCGAGGCTCTGTGCACCCAGGACCCAAGACTGCTGTAACTTCTATGCAATAAACAGCATCATTGAAAGAGCTGCCTGGAGTCCTGCATCTCGCATTTTAGGCTCTTACAATTGGCGCCCAAAGTGGTAGTCGGCAAATGGGAGTTTGCAGTAAGAGACCTCCCGGTCAGCAAAGGGGAAGCGGCCGCAAATTGGGCACCTGAAAGTCGGTGAGCGCAGCCCGGACAGTCGTCGCTGCTGGAACAGTACCTGGACCGGAGCTGAACTCATACAGAAGGTGAGCACCGGGTAATCATGGGGTAGAATAGGTCTGCCCATCAAAGAGATGCATATCAGCAACTAAAACCTTTAATTAAATCCAGTCCAAGTAAATTGCCGAAGCAAGAGCTGAAAAATCTTTTTGCATGGACTTTAAACAATTTCTCAAATGCCGATTCTACGGCTCTCTTTACAAAAGTCTTTTGGGACTCAGTCGGCGTTAAATTGTTTGATGCTGTATCTCGCCGAGGCAAAAAAGCCGCGAAGCTGGCCCCGGCTTGGGCAGTGCTTGTAGAACTATTCGCCGCGCAACCCGCGCCGCCGCCGGGACCCTCAGCGCCGCCGCGGCCCCTGCCGCCGCCACGGCACAGTCGTATCCCTCCGCGGCGCTGCTGCTGCGCCCCGCCGCGCCACCAGCGACACCCGGCCCGCCGCGCTCCGCCACGCCGCCGGCGACCCCCGCGCCACTTCTGCCAGCCTCGGAAGCCGCAAAAGGGGGGAAAGGGGGAGGATGGGACGCTAAATGCAACTGCGGTGGCGGACACAGGCGAGCCAGAGAGCTACTCTGCCTCGGTGAATGAATGTGATCCTTTGAATACAAGGCAAGGGAACCCCGAAAAACAACCAGATTTGTTTCCAGAGAACCCTAGGGTCTCCCCAGAGTCCCGGAGAGATTTTTCAACCCAGAAAGAGATACCGAGCTCCAGAAGTTTTCCAGCATTAAGTTCTGAATCGGAAAACTTCCCGAAATGTTCAGCTAATTTTCAATTAACAGGTTGGCATGAAATAAGACGCCAGATTTGCAAAGCTGAAAGTCTTAGTCTATTAGCTATGCTTGTAATATTTAGCCAACAGCCCGATGGTCCCAAAACGTGGGCTCCTATACCACCTCACGAAATTAAAGAAATGAGGGCTGTAAAAGACACTAGTAGTTGCTCACCGTATTTTAAACAACTGCTGAAAAGCACCTTAAAAAGAACACATCAAACTTTAAAATGCATCTTAGATCAACAGAAAGGGGGGAAAGCCCAGACTACACCTCAGAGAAAATTGAATAAAGCTTTGTATGTTTAAAATTTTTTTAATAGCTCTACAAAAGAGCCTGATACCCCCATTTACAGGTATTTCTTGAAAAACGAAAAAGCAAAATTGAAAAAACACCCCCCAGTTTTAATTAAAAATTCAAAATCAGGACAAATAGAAGGACCATATAATCTTATAACATGGGGAAAGGGGTTTGCATGTGTCTCCACAGGTTCCAGCAAAGAGCATGAAGCCGTACCACGCATCAAGGCCTGCTGACGCTTCCATATCAGGCAGTGACCCCACAAGTGGAAGCTGAGAAACAAGCACCCAGATGTAAACTATGCAGAATCACCAAGAAAATATTGTCTGCCAGAAACAGCTCAAGAAAAGAATGGAGTTTTACTATTATTTGTGCGAATGCATGTTGCTTTTTACCCTTTTGTTTTTGTAGCAAAGCTTTACCTGTAACTCAATCAAAGATAAATGTTTTGGTCACTTTAGCCAAATCTGCAAGCTCCAATACCATCTGTTTATCTAACACAAGCCCTGACAAACCTTTTTCAACTTGTTTAGTTGGAGTACCTTTTCCAGAAGCTTTTGATAATGTTACTCGTGATAAATATTTTCCATATGGTAATTATTGATAATTTTAAAGTTAATAAATTTGACCTTCAAGAATTAGAAATTTTAAGCTCATTAGTAATAGACACTTGTTATGTGTTGTATGAACTTATCCAATCATTCTGCTTCTATTCATAAACAATTAGCAGAACTTAAGAGATTTAGCTGACCAAATTACAACAGATGAACCATCTTTGCCAGACAGTTTATTTGATGGTTGGAACTTTGCACCTTGGCTAAAAGAACTCAGTAAAATAGTCTTGATTATTTTAGTAGTTATAATTGCCGTTATAGTAGTAGTACCCTGTGTACTTCAATGTGTGCAGAGAATAATGAGTAAGACAGTTGCTAGTATCTTAGTTGTTCATCAGAACAGGGGAGATGTTGAGGAGGATGAAAGTTTAACAGGAAAGTCTTACAGATATGAATGCTTAGCAGAAGGTTCTCAGAATGTAAAACTTGTAAGTGAAATAGAAATGAAAGCAAGCTTTGATATATAAAAGATGTCTAAAGTAAGGATTGCTGAACCCAGCTGCTTACTGAGTAACTGAGAAGGCAAAGGTTGAAGATGAGTTGGAAGGAGGTTTTAGGGTGAGAACAAAGGATTTGTTTGACTGCAAACAAAAGCATGTTTTTACCAAGTAAATAAGTCTCAAGAAAAGCATAAGCAAATAAAAACCATAGTTTTACCAAAGTCTAAAAACTTACCACTGCAAGAAAACAGAAAAACAAGTTTAAGCTTAAACTGTAACATACTAACTTTTGTGATTGGATAATTACTACCATAATATGGAAATAATAATAGTTATGGTAGGCTGTATGTAAATGGTGAAGGTATTGTGTATATGCCTGATTGGTTGTTCTGTATTAAGATGTTCAGTAAAGAAAAGTACATAATGTATTGTAACGAGAACTAAAGTGGCTTCAGGCATGGCTTTAAGCTGTAGCTGGCAGCTTGCAAGGCGAGGCTCTGTGCACCCAGGACCCAAGACTGCTGTAACTTCTATGCAATAAACAGCATCATTGAAAGAGCTGCCTGGAGTCCTGCATCTCGCATTTTAGGCTCTTACAGGACTGCTGCTGAAAATGGATTTGGCTTCAGAGTTTTCTAATGTTTTTGTTTCAAGTTTGATTCAAAATGTGTTTTCCAGTTTCTTTGTTTCTTTGTACATTTTCAGTCATCAGAAAAAGCAGTTACATGTGAAGTTTAATGGTTTAGTGTTTAGATGTTTAGGCATATAAATGGGTTACTTAACAGTACTTCTGCCACCAAGATGATTAGCTATCACTTGAGTTTTGTTTTCATTGTCTAAACAGTCTGATATTATATTTTTTATTAAGAAAATGACAGTTTTTTCTAGCTTTTGTTTTTCTTGCTTTAGGCATTTTTCTAACTTTTACTCTTGGGAATTTGAAGTTTGTATCATGAACTTCACTGTTTTGTTTTCTGTGTTTTGATACTTACTTTCTGTTAAGTTTCATTTGCCATCTGTTTTTAAAACGAAAAAAAAATTTTTTTAAAGGATGTGCCAGGTGCTGCATCCCCTGCTCTGGCTGTGGAACACCAACAGCTCAGTCCGTCCCCTCACTGTGGTGCTGAGGGCAGTCTGAGCTTGGCTGATGGGTCACAAGCTGCTGTTCTTGCTAAACATAGCCTTTTACATCTGAGATTGAAAACCCCGGCACAAGTGCGTGACCAGACCAATGTTGTTTATGTTTTTATGACAGCTTTGGTATTTTTTTCTCACTTATGAATTACTGTTGATTCTTGTTTTTCTTTCTTTTTTTCACATTCTTTCTGCTTTTTTGACAAAGGCTTGTTTTACTTTGCAGAAATTTTACGCAAATAGATAAATCCTTGTTGTTGCTAAGGTGCACTGCCATTATCATCAAATAAGCTATTCCATACTATTTCTTTTGTATAGATGGTTTTGAGCTTCTTTGCAGTGTTCTGGAGAATTTGTGATGGTAGGGCAGGGCAAGTGGGTTGGGAGGTCAGAGAGAGACTAAGAAATGTGTGGTCTTTACTGTGCTGCAGCTACAAAACTTCTTTTTTTCCCCTTCACGATGAGTGATTCTTTTCTGTATAAGTAGACAATAAGTGTTCAGTACTTAAAAATGATACTGTTTACATTTTTATAGCATTAACACAGCTCTAAATCTTAGAAGACACTCAAGTGTTAGTAAGGCTGTAAATTTAAACATAGAAAGATTAGGAAATGCACTGTCACAGTGGCTCCCATGTGCATATGTGTTATGCTGCATGACCACATAGTACTGTTATTTTTAATTTCTACACTGTGTAGGCTGGACAGTCCTAATTAATGAAGAATTATATAATATTTTCCCTGCACTGTTCAGTGCATTGCTTCAGGCTTCCTTGCTGCCCCCCCCTCTGCAGTGGGAAATAATAACCAAGCAGGGTTTTTTGTGAAGCTTATCCCTATAACAACTTTCTCAACACAGCAGTTAAGGGGATTACTGGCCTTCTTTTATAAGTAGGAAATGGAGCCTAATTGTCTCTATAAAAATGTCTTGAAATACTAACTGAAAAATGCTGGTTAATTTGTTATGTTCAGTTTGACTTCATTGGCTTCAGTTTCAGCCATGGCCACTCCTGGTCACAAACTCCACGTTGCAAGTTGTGCATAATTTGTCATAAATACTTTGCATAAGAATATTGATTACAATGGATTATCTGTATTTGGGAGCAACACTAAGCACTAGAGGCAGGAGTAGAATCCAAGTGAAGTGCCACAATTCAGCTGATTTTTATGCACCAGATATTTTGGCTGAAACCTAGTGATTGCAGAAGGACCAGCTACTTCGTCAGAGCATGAGAAAGTACTTTTGGTAAGTGTTTACTTCAGCAATAGGGGTTTTGGACTTAGAAGCCCTGGTTTCTGAGGGTTTTCTCTGGTGACCCCGAGCTCCTGTGCGTGTCCTGTGTAATTGCTCCCAGTGCTGTCTTCCTGCCCTGGTGTCCCAAAAGGGACATTGTGTACATGAGGAACAGAGCAACATCTTCCTGCTTTGGGTTCCACTTGGTGACACTGAGGTGGCAGTGAGGTTCTGCCTCTGCTGCCTGACCTGTTAAAAGATTCTGCTTGCAGTCATTTTCTGGAATTGTGTGCAAATGTCAGCCTTTCAAAGGGATAATACTTTGGGTCAGTTTTGCTGTATTTTTACTAGGCTGAAAAAAAATCAAATCTCTGATAAAACATTTCTCTGCATCTGACATTTAAGTGCCTGTTCATGTGACCCATAACCAAAGGGATTGAGAGGCAGTCAATAAATGTGTGAAGTTTCTCCATGAACTCTTCAGAAGTTTGTGTCTTGGGAAGCAGAGTTAGTTAATGGGGAGTGTTATAATGGATTAATTGCAGTTCAGGCTACAGCCATGCCTGCAGGAGAGGTTGTATGAGTTACTCAAAATTATGTGGTAGTTGACCCTAGCTGGACACCAAGTGCCTGCCAGAGCCTTTCCATCCCTGGCCCCTGCAGCTGGATAAGGAGAGGAAATATAAGGAAAGGCTCATGTGTCAGGATAGAGATCCCTCACCAGTTACTGACACAGCAAAACTGGAGGGAATTAATTACCAATCAAATCAGAGTTGGATAATGAGAAATACAAACTAAATCTTAAAACACCTTCTCCTCACCCCTCCTTTCTTACTGGGCTTAGCTTTGTTCCCACCTCATCCCCCGAGTGGTGCAGGGGGATGGGGAATGGGGCTGTGCTCAGCTCATCCCAGGCTGTCTCTGCTGCTCCTTCCTCCTCAGGGGAAGGGCTCCTCACACTCTTCCTGTGCTCCAGTGTGGGGTCTGTCCCACAGGAGACAGTAAACTCCATGAACTGCCCCAGCCTGGTCCAGGATTGACTCTGTTCGTTCATGGTCTGGTTTCCTGCCTGTTAATGTCTGAGTACATGGCAAAAGGCTCTTCAGCGTTATTTCCATGTATTTAGGGAATGTAAAAACATCTGATTTATCTAATAAAAATAATAGTTACATTTGAAAATGTATTTCTTTCTAACTTTCTTGGTAGTTTCAGAATTTAATAGCATCATACCAAAGCTCAGCAGTTTTTCCTTAAGCAACGTCATAAATTCTTTTAGATTCTTCCAGTAGGAACTTGACACATTGGGTTATGATTTAAAGTTGATGATTTTTGTTTCTTTTTGACATACTTCTCATGACATCTGTTTACAAGTTTCCTTCCATAGAAAACCCAGCTTTTTGTTTTTAAATAATTTTTACCAGTTCTCAAAGCATTCGTGTTGGGAGTCCTTAGAGTGTCTTCTGGCAACTTGTAGCTGTCACTTGATCATTTCCGTGATATTTAAGAATTTCTCCAGGCTAGTTCCTTGTTATGTTTCTTATCCCCTCATTTCCTACTTACCTTTTTAACCCTTCTGAATTTTGGAACCATGTTAGTAAACTAATGCATTACTTTGTTGCAGTTCTCTGTTGGTGAGGGATTTCTTCATATCCAGCACATCAGTAGATTTTACTGCCATTTTCTGTCAGAGGCTTTTGTCACTATTGATTTTTAAAACCAAAGGTGAATTTTGTCTTCTAGTTTCACAGTTTGCTGCTAAGGTCTGGCACATTGCAATACATTCTTAGTTGGGTATTATAATAGTGAAAATTTATATTTAAATTATGTGCAGTTTTATTTTCAAGTATGTTCCTGTGATGAACCATGGGTATTTATTAGCTGAGAAAAATTATCTAGCTTGCAGTCTCACTCTGTATTTTTGGATTTCTGGCTGCAGGTCTTGCCTGGAACCAAGTAGCTGCCAGAAGTGCCCGTGGTTATCTGCTTGTTTCCTAAATCCTCACTTCTGGAAGCCCAGACTGATAAGGGGGCAGATATCACAGGCATAGTGTGTTTTTGGGCTGAAAACTGATTATAAGCAAGTGAACAAGATACGCAATATTTATATTTTAAATGCAACACTTATCGAGTAGAGACAATGTAATTCAACTAGTATTTTAAAATGTTTGGTCTTTTTTATAATGGAGAAAAGATATGTAGGGTATTTAAAACAGAAGAAGCTTATTTGGGTCCTTCTTCCAAAAAGCTAGACAATTCTGCCTCTTCATGATGATGCTGTTTATTGTCTCTAGGCTGTCTCAGAATGGAAGGCATCCCTAGTCAAGATTTTAAAAATCTTGAAAGCTATACAAACAACAACAAAAAAAGGGGGATTGTTCAGATGTCAGGTAGATTTATTTGATTTGTTTTCTTTCGTCCTTTTTTTTTTCCCCCCAAGTACAGAAGATTGATATCCAGTAGATGATGTTGCTGGACTGATTTGTAAGGAGTGCTTGGGGCTTTGAATGCCTGCCTGGGCTTCTGTTCCTTTTGGAGATATTTTAGAGTATACTGGATGTTCTTTGGAGAAGTATTTTATGTAGGTTTAATAGACAGTGTAAGAATCTAAAATAAGCAGTTCTTTATAAAAATATAAATTTTAGAGACATATAACTGAAAGCGTAAATCAAGGAAAGCCAGTTTTATCTTGTGAGAAACAACATCAGCCATGATTTATTACTTTAGCCACTTAGAAAATTTGTCTTTTCTGGTTATGTGAATGCAAATCTTAATAAATGCAAGTTACATGACACCAGTGTGGCCTCTGTTTTTAGTAATGAGTGGTTCTCATTTTGTCATAATTGCCATATTGTGTGATGTGTTTAGTTTATAATGGTATTTACATTCCTGCAGAATTAAATAACAATTTCTCTGGAGACATTTTTTAATTCCTAAATTTTGGCCTTTTGTACAATGGTGAGAGATTTCAGTCTTGCAATGAAAGTAAATCAGAAAATAAATAATATGTTTGCTAAATGAGATAAATTTCCTGGCCTATAGAATATCCTACTAACTGAAAGGCTGTAGGTCAGTCATTTTCCTTTGTCTGCACTTCACATTGCAGTTGCTGTCTGGGTACAGAGCATGTGTTCTATGACAAGGGTTCTCCCAATGCTTAGACTTAATTTCTGTGCAAGTTAGTTTCTAAATCATTCAATCTGAAATTATTTTAAGAATATTTTTCTGCTTTCTAAATTTTCTGTCCATATTAATTTTCATAAAGAAAAAGCACTAGAACAGGCCTGTAAATACCAAGAGGACCAATATGGGTTACTGGCAGTGATAAAGTGAAATATTGATGAATACTGACATGTAAATATTACAGCTGAATTAAGGCATCAGTATAACATT
This sequence comes from Chaetops frenatus, assembly GCA_013400775.1. Taxonomy (NCBI): domain Eukaryota; kingdom Metazoa; phylum Chordata; class Aves; order Passeriformes; family Picathartidae; genus Chaetops; species Chaetops frenatus. The sequence continues at coordinate 493,265 of VZTR01016039.1, read as the reverse complement.
AATCTTTTTGCAGGTCACATATGTTTTTTCTAATCTTTTCCATATAGCTGTACAAGTAATAGCTTTTAGGAGAAATACTGCAAACCTGTCAGTGAACATGAGAAAGCTAATTTTTCCAGTATTTATGAATATATATGTATATATATTTAAGAGCACATTACTACATCTGATTTTTTTTTTCCAGTATTAATAATGATTATTCTTGTAATCACTATTGTTAAAAAGCCTTGGAGATCAAGTTACTAGGGAGAAAAAAAAATAAAATCCCCTTTTTTCCTGAATCAGCAACCAACGTCTGTGGCCACCTCCAGCGTCCGCCTGGGCCTCCCCGTGCAAGCCAAGGTGGTGCCATCAACAGCTGCACCCGTCAGTGCCACGGCCACGCTGCCAGGAGGGGCTGTGCTGTCCCACACCACGGTCAGTGGGGACACCACAGCCAGGGGGGCAGGGGAACAGTGCCTGTGCTTGGGATATGGGCATGGACTGTGGTGGTGGGGCAAGGAGAAGAGGGGAAATACAAGGCAGATACATGGAAGGAATTGTTCCCTGGGCGGGTGGGCAGGCCCTGGCACAGGGTGCCCAGATTTGCTGTGGCTGCCCCTGGATCCCTGGCAGTGCCCAAGGCCAGGTTGGACACTGGGGCTTGGAGCAGCCTGGGACAGTGGAAGGTGTCCCTGCACATGGCAGGGGGTGGCACTGGATGAGCTTTAAGTTCCTTTCCAACCCAAACCATTCTATGATTTTATGATTTACATGGTTTTTTGAAAGTGAATTTTAATATTCTTTTATTGCAAATGTAATCCAAGAAATTAATAAGGAATGTGTAGTCAGACCATGTTATGCAGGCAATGAGTGACAGCCAAATTTTATTTTCTGCTGTTTCCTAGATGATAACAAATTTGAGGGTAGTTAATTTTCTTTAAAGAAAAAGCTCAAATCAGCTGGAGTGATAAATACTGTTGCAGCAGTGGACATGCTGCTGTGTTTGTCCCTGTTGAGGGCTGTGGTGTTTGCTGCGCGTCACCATGTCACTGAAACAAGCATTTCCTTTCAAGAATAAAGATGATTACCTGTTTTTTCAATAAAAATATTGATAGGTTATTGATATATTAATAGGTATCAGTAGCTACCACGAGTGCTCAAAATTTGTTCAAGACAACAGTAGCAACTGGAACTTCAGCTTCTCAACAGTCTGCAGTGATCAGTGGAGGACAGAGCCAGGGCTCAGCCCAGCCCCAAGGCCAGCCTCGGCTGCCAGTCCCCCCTCACACAGCAGCACAGGTACCAGCACAGCCCCTGGTCATTCCCAGCTCTCCTGTGCCTGGAACTACGGTTGTATCACAGGCAAGTGTGCAAATAGTGGAAACGTTGTTTTCTTACTACTTTAGGAACTCCTCGGGTCTATTCAGAAGCAGGAAGAGCTTTTTCATCATGCAAGCATATATCTCCTGGTGGAACAAATACTTGACAAACAGGAAAACCCTTCCTATGGTTTCAGTTAAATGGGATACAGACTCTGAGAGGGAGGAAGAACACCTGTAGTCAGCTTTCCCCATCCTGCCATCTATGTGTCACTGGTGAAAGAACTGTTCTGTTCTGTATCGAGAACAGTCAGGCCTTCGGTCTATGCACTTGATGATTATCCTGTTGCTGGGCCTCAAAACTATGGTTACACTGAAGTGTGACATTTCTGTTTCTTGGAACAGCTACTACTAATGAAAAAAAGATTAGATATGATGATGTTCAGAGACTTATTTCTAATTTGATTTTACTGCTGTAGCTGCTTTGTACAAAAACATACTGAATCAGTAATTTAACAAATTAAGATAGCTTGGGAAACGTTTTTACATTGTGTATTGGGCATCTCAAGGGGGAATGCATCTCCAGAAAACTGTTGCATTACTTCTCCTAATTAAGGTTATTTGTACCAAAGCAGACTGTAAAATATAAAATATATTTCTTTCATCAATTTTTTTGTTATTTGCGAGCTATGATGTTCAGTTACCTAAAGAAGATAAGGAAGTCTCAGGTAACAAGCAAAAATAGCTAAACAGCTGCAGATGTATATCACATGTGCCCTGTCTGAATTAGAAAAATTCATCGTTTTCCTTATTTGTAGTGGTCAGACCATGTATTGATTATGCCAGGAAAATAGCATGGAGCTGATGCTTGGGTTTTTTTGCCTTTTGCAGGAAATGCAAGAGAATGTGAAAAAATGCAAAAACTTTTTAGCTACCCTTATCAAACTTGCTTCTCATAATTCACCATCTCCAGAAACGTCCCGCAATGTGAAAGCTCTGGTTCAAGATTTGTTGGTAAATATTTACTTACCTTTTATTTTGTCAGTTGTCTGTTAAGCTTGTTTTTTATGGATGCTGAAAACTACTGCTTTGATCTTAACAATTCTTTTGTCTGTAATGAAAGTGAAGGGGATTGGGCTTCACCAAAATGCAATATTCTGTATGTTACATATATTAAAAAATTCATTAAAGGCAGACTTTCTCTTGGTTTTTGAAAGGGGAAATGCAACAAAGTATTTAGTAGGCAGTTGTCAAAGTCACTCTTGTTTTGATGGGTAATATTTTGGTTGTTTCTTTAGTAAAATATGTGATTTTTCTTTGAGGATTCTTTTTTTTTTCCTGAAGTTTTTTTTCTTCCAAATCCTGGTCTTTTCTGAAACAAGAAGCTCTTAATTGTTTGAAGCACAGAATGACTGTAGATACATGCCTTGAAAATGTGGTTTAGAGTTTCTAGAACTGAAGGGAAAAGTATTTTCCTGAGCTGCTGATTTTCAGCTGTTCTGCAGACAGATGCCCCTGCATGGAGCCTTAGTGGCATGGGGATTTCCAGAGGCAAAGCTGTGTTAGAGTCCTCAGGACCAGGAAAAGGCTGGACTTGCTGCAGTCAATTGTATAAATGAGCTGCAGATAGGTGTTACTGTGGAGCTGGGAAAAGAGTCAAGCTTCTTAAAAGAAATGTAATTTAGTGTATGAAGAACTGGGATTTAAAAGTAGTTGCCATACATTTCTTGAAATTCATTGCCAGAGAAATCTGTATACTTTAGACAAGCCTAAGACCATTCTCAAGTGTGAGCTATTCAAGAATCATATTCTGTGATTCTATTAAAAATTAGTTTTGACTTTTACAAATGTGAAATGAGTAAATAAGCAAAGGTAACTACTTAGAGTATTTTAAACAAAGTACCAACACACTTATATAATACATTTATTGAAGCTTGTTTTGGTTTTGTTTTTTCCTTGTTTTGTATCAGTCAAGAAGGCTAGTTAATGTTTTTATTACAACCTGAACTTGTAACTAGTGATACTTCATAAGTATCATAAAATGCACCCAAGTTAGAATTCTCTTGTACTACTACTACTAAATAAATGATTGATTATGTATTCGATATATTTATAAGTGTATATTTTGTGAGTACACATACAAATTCGTAGAGGAGAAAATTTTATATCTACTTATAAGCATGCTTTTTATGTATGGCCATGCTTTACATATATAGTTTTATATATATGGATTCTACAAGTTTAATCGTACCATCAGATTTGGTTTGGGAATTATTACAAAGGCTGACAAATTTTAAATTTGTAAAGTTACGTCAGCAACCTGTTGTTGTTTTAATTTTAAAAAAAGAAATCACTGTGTAAACATGAGAGTGGAGAGAGTGGAGTCCCAAAAAAGACTTGCGTATTTCCTGGGCCTTGTTTTGTCTTAAATTGTGCATCCCCAAGGGAATCCTCTGAATTTTGAGGGGCATGTCACATGTTTGAATTAGTTCTTAACAGAAGGATCTTAGAGAGGAGTTAAGGAACTTCAGTTCTGAAAGTTTTTGGTATGGCAACCTATTTAGCTGGAGAGATACATGTATACAGTAGCTGGGAAAGAGGCAACCAAACAGTTGAACTGAGATGTTGATGCTTTTTTTTTCTTCACCCTGAAGGATGCAAAGATTGATCCAGAAGAATTTACAGGCCGCCTTCAAACAGAACTCAAGTCATCTCCTCAGCCATATCTTGTACCTTTCCTTAAGGTAATGTGAATATTGTTTGGATAAATTTATTTCAGTGCAAAATTTCATTACATCAAGTCTTAGAATATCCTGTTTAAATGATATTATCTTCACTGTGGTCCAGAGTGGGACTACACTTTCTTTATTTCTAAATGGGACCCATTTCTGCCAAGATCTTCCTGGTGGGAAGTCCCGTGCAGGCTCCACCTGTGTCAGGCCAGGCATGTGCTGCTCACAGCTTGTGTAGCCTAGGGCTGCTCCAACAGCCTGGGCCAGTGGTGAGAAATAGGGAGTTCCTTTAGGAGAGAGACCTCCTGTGTTTGGGACCTTGGCTGAGTTTTAAGAAAAACATGTTTGTTGTCCAGAGCTGATCTGGAGTTCACAGCTCGAGTAGGCCTGATCTAGAAAGTTGCAGTAATTATATTAAAAAAAAAAAAAAAAAAGCAGCAGTTAACTCCCTAGTTTGGAAACCATCCATTGGCTATTCTGTAGTGATCCTTTACTTTTAGAATAAATACACTTTTCTGTGGTAGTAGGTAATTTTTTGTGAAGAAGAAAAACATTCATATTTCAAAGACTCCCAAGTTATTTCTAGAGAATGCTTCACGTGATTTAATAAGCTGTTTCCATACTGTTTTCCTAATCTATGTTTGGGTCATTGATAACTTTCAATCCACATGTAACAATGATTATGAAAAACTGAACTAGATAAAGTATTGAATAGATGATTGTGCTTCTAATCTGGAACTAATCAACAGTAGAATTTCTGATGTGATACCAAATAGATGTATTGTTGGGTCCAAATTAGTATATGTGGGGGTAAATTTAACTTTTAATTTGTTTTGTAAATTAGCTACAGTAACTTCCATATGCAGATTATATACAAACATAAAAAGCATGTTTAAGTCCCAGTAAAACCACAAAAATTATTTTTAAAGTATTTTTGGTCTAGTTCAAAACTTCTCTGTTTAGGGCATTTTTTCTCTCTCTTCTCTCCCTGCAACTTTGCTTCAGAAATTCTGCTCCTGTCTTTTCAAGTTATCATTAACTCTTGTTTGTGGCTTTTACTGCAGTCACTTCTAGCATCATGATAAGTTTTGATTTATTTCCTTTCTTTGAAGTCCTTTCTGGGCAACAGGCATTAAGTTTTTAAATCAATATTAGAAGTTTAGAAAGAACTGTAGCTTGGGCTAAACACTGTTGCATTCTACAGCTGCCTGGGGGAGCACTTCAAAAGAGCACTTCTGCCACTTAAAAAGTAAAAAGTTTGTTCAAGAAGGTACAGTACAGCCTTTTAGAAGTATGTTTTCCTTGAAGTGATATGAACATGGAGTTTAAAATAGTACACTTTACTAATCCAGTCACAATACATTACTTCAGAAATAATACAATGAACAGCTACTGCTGTAAGGCACTGACAGTGAAATCATCTGGTTCAAGTACTGGAGGTGTGAAAGGAGGAGTAAATTGGTGCAGCTTGCTGGGATTTACCTTTTCTATGGATTTACCTTTTCTGATTCCGTTTCTTGCGCTTCCAAAGACCTAAGCTACAAGTTCTAGATAGTCTTGAGAAGAAGAGTGTTATGTTTTTCTGCTACAGTGGAATTAAGGGCATATGAAAATCTACAGGGTTGCTAAGTCTGAATTGAAAGCTTATTAAAAACTGAACTTTCTCTTACAAACCATGTTCAATCTTACTTCTGTTTGATGAACAGGCAGTAAAACTGGAAAGAAAGATGCATTCTTTTAGTTATGTTTGCAGCAAATTTCAAAATGCTTTTTGTCAATCTGCTAAGTTTGATATTGCATAAACTTTCTTCTGTTTTTAGAAAAGTCTACCTGCACTGAGACAATCTTTACTGAATAGTCAACATTTGGTTTTGCAAGGACAGCCATCTCAGCAGTCACTCCAACAAACCAAGCTCTCACAAGCTATACCTCAATCTGCCTCGGGAAGCATTTCCTCCGTTGTCACGACGCAGACAATAGGAATAAGGCAACCAAACAACATTTGCACAGTCTCTGTATCAAATACAGTGCAGCCTCCTCAGGTTAAGGTGGTACAGTCAAATCAGAGTTCTCAACTGGTAGGTACTGTAGTATAAAAGAGGATTTCTTAATGAACTTTATAGCAGTTTTCTGTGTCACTTTCATGGCAACTTGTTTGGGAAAATTATTTTTTGTTTGTATCATATCCTGTGATATGTGATAGTATCTCATTTTCTGTCACTTCACATGTATGCTCAACCATTACTTTAGATAAGATTATTAACATATATTTAAGGATGTGCACTCTTGGCCTTTTTGTCTGCAATAGAGTGATTGTTGTATGAGCACAGTGGAATTTGAGGGAATTACTGATGTAGAACAGAAAGCTTTCTGAGATTTACAGGCAAGAGTATAATATTGAGTATGTCATCTGGTATTCTGCTTTGCTTTAAAATTAAAATCAACTCTTTCATTTTAAACTCTTCTGCGCATAGTTATAAAATCTTGTAGAAGAATAGCTGTGCCGTACCAGGATGTTTTGTTTAGCAATAATGCCATTCTCTGTTACTCACTGAACCGTATTTTGGTTGTGCATAGCAAAGTGCTATTAAGTGCTTAGATTCATTAATTTCAAAGGCACTATTGTAAGGCAGCTGTACAGCCAGGTAGTCACTGATAGCATGGTGACTTCATCCTTCTGTTACACAAGATCTTGTGTGTGTTGTTTGAACTTGTAATTAAAAGGTGTTAACGATTTTTACAAGGCCTTGAGTTTATACAGGCATTACCCTTTGTGAGACCTTCCTTGTCTGTAGTTTCTGTGTATGTGTGAGTAAAGTACTTCACTTAGGTTTCAAAATCATAGACAGATTCCAGAACATGTATCAAGTTGGTAAAAATTTATATTACCAAGGTTGAGAAATGCATATGTGATAATGTAAAACCTTACAGTGATCTATCCTTGAGTTTAAAGGCTCTATAAAGCATATAAATAATTTGTAAGGTGTGTGGAGAGAGAATATTTCTTTTGCTTTAATTTAAAAGTGGCAGTGCACAGTCTGAAAATACCTGAGCTGTGTCTTGAACCTTACAAACTCTTTCTAGTGGTTCAACTACTAACCTTAAAAATAAAATTAATATAATTTAATAATTCTTTATCGAGCATAGTTTTAATGTGTAGGAACATCTTGAATGCTAAGATTTCTAACCCTGGCAGTTGTAACACACACAAGACAGTTGGGTGTTTTTCACCTTAACTCGGCTGCTTCAATGCAAGTCCAGCCGCTTGCATTCTTTCTTTTTCTGAGGTAGGTTCTGCCCACCCTGTCTGGATTGTTGTATTAATTAGAAGAGCGTTACTCACATTTTTTGTTACATCTCTGATTTGTCCATGTTTCGTGACTGAATGGACGATAGCTTTGGCTCTTCTAGGCAAAAGAGCAGGAACTGGTGATAATTGCAGCGAATAGGTAGAAAAATTACTCCCAGTCCCAGGGTGAGCAAATTTCTGCCTGCAGCTGACAGGTTGCTTTCAAGTAGAAACATCCATGGCCAGTAAGTCTGGCCTTATCTCATGCCACAATCTAAGGCTAACCTACTGCTATGTCACGTGGCTTTTTCCAATGTCATGCAGCCCACCTTAAGTGCTCCTGTGCCCGCTAGGCAGGTTTGCACCCCACCTTTTGAGAAACACTGATGTAGGACAAAAACGGGTAAGATCACAGGAATTCTTACTCTTACGATTGTAGTTCTGGTGGAATATTTTCTGAAATTGGGATAAAGCCCAATTTCTGGGTGAGACCTGTTCTGCCTCTCATGTCAATGGATACTCAAAGCAAGCAATCAAGATGTTAACCTGAGTAGAGATTAGCAATGTGAAGAGCTTTTTTGACATACCTGTGTCATAGGAGGCGCTGAAAACTGCTCAAGTAATGTAGTGGAGATTGATCTGATGGGCAAGAGAAGTTGGTTTTCTGTCTGTAAGGAGGTTACAGGTCTAGGGCTGAATTTTCATTTACTGGGTACATGAAATGACTGCTACATTTTCAGAAGGTCACAGACCACGCAGAGCAGAAGTATGGTTAATACTATTCCTTTTCTGGAAAATATTTAGGGAGAAGACATTAAATATCATAATTTATTTGCTTTAGTGTGAAACTATCTTTTTATATTTCCTTTAAATTTATCAGTCATTAGTTAATAGAATCAAACATTACATTAACCAGGCACTTAATAACCCTCAAAGTAGTTCTATACAGACAAAAGCAACATCAGACATCAAGAACTGCATCAAAAAATCTTAGCAGAGCAACCATCAACTCAGGTGCCAAGCAGACAATACAGCAGCAGCTCCATATCACCCCAGTAATTGCTCATAAGTATTGATTTTTTTGTAGTGACAGTGATCACACAGTCACAGTTCTCAATGCTCCCCGAAATCAGAGCACAGAAAAAGCTGCTGGCCATCTTGCCTTGGACTTCTCCGGAAGAGGAAGATTGCAGCTGGCTTGCCTGAGGGTGGCCAGCACTGATGGAGGAACTGGCTGAGCTCCAGGTTTTCCAAGCCTGGAGCTCATTGGAGAGAGTTCCAGCTGGCTTTGCAAACTGTCCAGCTGCAGAAGGGCAAGCCTGTTTTAGAATATAGATCTTTTCATACCAGCCAGTTTACAGTAGTCCGGTTTCCCTGAAAACATAAAGGGTCTGTTAGCTGTTCCTTCCTTTGACTTTTCTGTTTCTCAAACGTATCAGCTGTGGTGGTGCTTTCTCCAGTTACACTGAGGTGCCTTGCAACATGAAAATCCTGTGTATGCTGTCAGCCCACAGCATAGCTTGCATAAAGGCTTTGCAATGTACAGTGTTAGTGGAGACGAAATAGGAGACTTCTTAATCTGTTTTGTAAAGTATTGGAATCATGTTCTAAACTATGAAAATGCTTTATAAAGCTAGATAGTGCTGTGTCTAGGTAGGGGAAAGGGGAACAATTTTAGGCTCATATTTTATTGATTAGACACTAATGAGATAAGCCAGCAATCAATTTTTTAAATTGTTCTAAGTGCAATGTTCAAAGTTTGTCTAAATTGCCATTCTTAGAGTCCACGTGCTCTGTGCTGCCTTATATATGCGGACATTGCCTCTCTTGTTTTGGATGTTCCAGCAGGTAAAATTTGTATGAATAAAAGAGATGTTCTATATTACATGTGTTGAGGTTATAAGTAGATTGATGAGTAGTGGAGATGGATTAGCACTTTATGTATTGTGTTGGCACTGACTGCATCATAAGGAGAAAAATCTGGAGGTTAAAGCCAAGTATTAAACTTGAGTGATGAAAACACCCAGCAAGAAAATCAGTGATCCATCTTAATTAAAACAAATTTAATTATATACAAAGCTATATAAAGATTCATGCAGGTCTGGGATTAGGAGGAATGCATGGAAATACATCTGCACCATTACTGCTGCACTAATTGGGCACAATGTCCAGAGAGTAGACTCTGCCATATTCTAAGGTACATTAGAACAGGATTTGCTCAAACATTTACTGACACTTCCCCTGCACTGTCACTGAGGTTGGAATCTGGAAACAAGATACAACAGCAGAATAAGAATTATGTTATATGGTAATGTTCCACTTGGCTTTTTAATTCTTCACTGCAGCTTTTCTGGCATCGCTTTTCTGTTCATAAATGAATGTAATCTGTACACATTTTAGTGAAATTTTAGGAAATAATTTTCTTTTTGTCTTGTCTGCAAGGCAGCTTAGAAATGGAAGAGTAATAGACAACTGTTTGGATAAAAGGAGTATTTTCTATTAATGAACTAATAAAGATCTAGCCACTGATGTGGAATTTGGTGTGCAGTAAAATTTAAATAAAAATGGCTGTTGAGCAGTAGATATCTGGGATCCATTAACAGGAACAAAGCCTATACTTGACAAATTGTATGCCTATTTGAAACACAGCCAAGTGGTTTTCTGAGTTGTTACCATGGACTTTATTTTCAGAGTTTTGTGGACTGTACCTTAATATAAGGAGAATATTGTCACTGACTGCTGTTTGGAAACCAATAACAAAAGGCTAGGCTTGAAAGCAAAGATTAAAAGAAAAGCTTAAGAGAATTGAACACACATAACTTGGTCAAACACTGATTATAAGGGAGAATTAAAGACCATTATTTGGAGCAGACCAAGATGGTATAAATATAAATAACAGGATATAATTAAATGAAGAAGGATTTAGGTAGGATATAAGGCAAAATATCCTTAAAATAAGAGAGAATATTAGATGGTAGATCAGGCTCCCAAAGATAGTGATGAAAAAGCCATAATTGAAAACACTCAAAAGTAGACCATTTGACCATTGTAGGAAGAATTGTATAATAAATAGAGGAGCAGGTGGGACAAGTGATCTTGTGGCTTCTGGTTTACTATACTTTGTTAAAACCTATACTCAATGGAATAATATTGTTGTCATATTAACATTAAAATTTATGTGCTGAGTTTTAAAATAGTGAATTGTTTTTTATTTGGGAGGAAAAATAACTGCTTATGCAGATTTTGAGGCACCATTGAAAAACTGTAGCTACTACTGTAGTATGGTAGGCAATGGTAAATATGAATTCTAGGCTCATAAAAGCATGAACATTGTAAGTTAATGCTGCCAAATTACATGATAGCTGAGGTTTGATATGACATTTATCTTCAGGAGTGAGTAGACTGATAAATCACAAGTGGCATAGCCACAAGTGAGTTAGCAAGTGTTTACTCATGAGTGAAGACAAATGTCATATCAGACCACAGCCATTCTGAATTTTATATGTTTACGCATGTCTTGTTTCTTCCTGCCACAATATTATTTTAAATTAATTGAGAGAAAAAAATGCTTGGTAAAGGATATATTTTTCAAATTTATTTTTGTTTTTCTTTCTTTGCAGAACCTCTTGTTTACTGTGCTTTTGTCTTTATTGCAATACTTGTTAGGTTTAAGGTTTTGGATCAGATGCTTTTGTTGCAAAAGATGATGTCTGTGAATTGAGCCAGGCTGGTTTTGCTGCCCTTGTCAAGTAAATGGAGGCAAGTAAAGATTAGAACCTTGTGCATCTGCACTGGTCCAGGAGATTTGCAAAATCCTTGTCCTCAGACACTTTAGCAATGAGTTCTAATCTAATTGTCCTAAAGGACTTTTCCTTTCAATGGTTTGTAGGTAGTGGCTCTTACTTCATTTTCTCTCTTTTGTGCAGGCATGAGGAAAGACTGATAACTTCTGATCTCTTTCTGCTTCTGTATGTTCGATGTCCTTTGGCTGGATTCTTTTTCAGTCTGTATTAGTTATTTGTGTTGTTGATTTTTGGTCTGTGTTCATGTCTGTAATTTGTTCTCTGTCCTGCAATAACTCCCACAGTAGAAGATTCACACCTGTCATGGAATGGTCATCACCTTTTGGCTCAAGATTAGGACCAGAGAGAACCATTACTTCATTCTCATAGAATTACTGACTCTGTGCTTTTTGAAGAAAACCCTTGGGAAAAAAGTATTTCAGCTGTCACTTCTTGGTTATTCTGGGTCTCAGTAGTGTGATTGTTGTATATCCTTTTTTTGTCTTCATGAGTCTGCTGCCTTTTGGAAGCACCTTTGTATAAATATCCCTCTTTTCACCTGTGAAAATACAGTCACTTTAGCAAAGGACAGAGTAGTATCTGCAGTGTTCAGGACGTGAGAGGAGGAACTGGTCTGGCAGAGCAGACAAATGGTGAATCAAAGTGATTGTGAATAGTGGAGAGAGATGACAAGGGGAGAAGTGCTAAGATGAAATAAAAAGAGAAGGGCAATACTTTATTGTGAGAAATGTATATCTTCCTTTGCAGAAAAATACTACTTTATAGAAGAACGTAGGTAACGGTTCACACATTGCACTTGGAGAAGCAGTGCCATGTCTTTCCTGCTTTAGTGTGTTCCTTCAAGAGCTCCAAGGTGCAGCAGCCTAGGACATGATTCTTCAACTTCAGGCAGATAAATTGAAGAGGAATAACTAGTATATGACAGTACTTGGTGTCTCAACACTGTCTTGATCATAATTTTGTTTGGTAATTTTGCCATTTTCCAAACTCTTTCAAATCCAGGCAATGACTGAATCACATTTCATCTTTTCTATTTTCTGTGCCCTTGTTGTTCTGTTGTTGTACTTGCAGTCTTCAGAGGTGTACATAATTAAAGTGCTTCCCTTTTTTGTTGAACAGTTTCTGTAAGCTCTGAAGACTTTTATATTCTGTCTTTTTACCTTTTGTGACTCAGCACGTTTATAAAATTCATGACGATGTGTTTATGGTAAAAGGTTGGGAAGGACTCCTGGAGGTGTCTTGTGCAGCCTCCTGCTTACACATTAGGATGTCTCCCATGTGACAACTGATGTTTTGTATCTTCAAGAAGAAATTACATAGCCTCTTGGGGCAACCTATTCCAGAGCTTGCCCACCCTCAGGGTAATTTTTTTTCTTATATTATGTTGGAATTTCCTTTATTCCAGCTTATGTCTTTTGTGTTACATCCTTCTACTCTCCACATCTGAGGCAGTCTGATTCTGTCTTCTCTACATCTTCCCAAAGATGGTTGCAAAAAGCACAAAGATCTCCCATTTTCCGAAGGGTGGGGTAATGTCCCTGATAACCTCAGTGTCCTAACACTTCTGTATTTGCTCTGTCAGTCTGGGACAGTGCTTGTGAATCGATCAGTGGTATCCAACTTTGATTCAGCATATGGATAGGTAATGTGACATGGGATACACTTGTGTGTATCTTTAGTCTGTGAGAAATATGAAATAATTTAAGTTAATCATCTCCCATACCAGCTTGCTAGTACACTTGTTCATTGTCTACAACTTCCAGGTCAAGCTAAGGACTTAATAGTAGTGTTTATGATGTTGAGAAAACAGGCAAGAAGATTAGAACTGTTTGAATTATCTTAATGAAGTGTGGATTAGTTAATTTATAAATTTTAATGCAGGATCCTCTGATTCATTGGCTTTTACTATATCCCTAGTTTGCCTGCAAAGAAGTTACATCCTCTGTTTCAGAAACAAATTGCTAATGTTAATTCCTTAATGACTTCCAGACTGGGAGATTGCATCTGTGTTGAAACATTTCTTGAAACTCCACTATAGAAACTGGGATGTAGTGTAAAATGCTACTCTGAGGTCTGGTGCAGTTGTTCTTTTGAGAGAGTTATGTACTTGTTGCTGATTGGTTTCCATATGGAGTTTAAGATGATGATTTTGGTCTTTGCCCTTGGAAAAGTTTGTTTCTCAATGATTTTTGCACTTTCAGTGTTTGTATAACATTGAAATCCTAGTACAGTACTTGCCAAAAGATAGTTTTTGGAATGTATTGGATAGTAAAGAAAACATTGCCATTTCTTATGTCATCTTAAATGGTTAAATATTGTCCTGTTTTTAATGGTGTAAGTGGCTCATTTTGTATGGTATTCACATGAAAATATTAATCAAGGGAAACAGAACTTGGTTCTGATCTGTAGGAGTTGCTTCAAAGAGAGAAAAAAAATGTAATTGCGGAAGATTACTGTAATACCAGATAGTAATTCTGTCTAGATGTCCCACACATCTCCTTTATGGCCTGGCTTCTGGCCCATTAAAGTATAGCAGTTTTTCTTCACTATTCTCTGAAAACTTGTCCAATAAATTATTGTAAAAGTGACAACATTCTCCTTTTTCATAACAATGCAGGTTTTTTCCATGTGGACTATTCTGTCTTTTTACCAAAACCACACTAGTTCATGTTTCCTGGGCATCAAAATGCAGTTCAATTCAACTTTTTTCTATTCTTTTCACTGATCAACTCTGTTTCTTTCCTGTTTTTAAGCATGGTAACCGAGTTTGACTATTTGTTCCCTGTCTTGACGAAGTAAATTTGTATCTATTAGCTCCATTTCTGTGCTTAGTACAAATGCTCCATTTTCCTTCAGTATCCATGAAGCTGAATCCTTAATCTTTTTTCCCTCTTCTCTCTCTGCAAAGTCGTTATTGCTAATACTTCTACATCCACAGGTTTATTATAACTTTTCAAGTCTCTGTATTTTAGGATGCACAAAATGCAGCTTTGCAACTTCAGAATAGCCCTATTTGTTTTTTCTCTAGAACACATCACAGGTCACTCGTTACTCATTTCTTGTTGGTAGTTTTCACCTGTCTCCCTTCTAGTTTTGGAGGCCTGGTTCCTTATAATGGAATGGTTTCCTCATTGCTCATCCTCTAGTTCTGCATCTCATTTGCAGATGCTGTTTCTCTTTTCCTTTTCTCCATAGGTTGCTTTGCAGGCAGAGATTTGGCCGTTTGTTGTCCAGCTAAGTCAGGTGGTTTTGGATACTCTTTTTGGGAGTGGTACTGTGTGGAGGTGCAGTGTGGTGTTGCCCTCCAGGAGGGAATGCTGCATCCCACGGGGAAGGCTCGGGGCTCAGGCGCATCCCGCAGTGGGAGGAGCTCAGCTGTGGCTGTGGGGAGCAGGTGGCTTCTGAAGTTGTCATGCCTGAGTTGTGGTTGGAATCTTCCCCATAGCTATTTGCCAGTGTTTCATTTTCAAAGTTTATTTATGTTTTTTTTTTTTTTACAGCTCTGCAGCAACCACACATCTTTCTGAATCTTCTGTTCAGTACATCTGTGCCTACCTTGTCCCCAGTCATAAGAATATACATTTTGTTGTTGATTAAACATGGCCCTTGCACGTGTTTTCTTTTTGATTTGATTTGTTTATGGGTCAAATCTTAAGTTTCTAACCCAGGTTTAGTTTTGGGGAAGGACTTCAGTACTTGAATTAGTAGTAAGTGAAACCTTGAGAATATCCAATTAGCATTTAGAAGATTCATAGTATACGATCACCAGGAAACTTGGTTTGCTTTCTTGTGTATATCTGACTTTGGAAATCATAATATTTTAGAATTTATTTTTAGTATGTTTTCTTTAAAAAGCATAGATACTTAGTGCAAGGCCTAATGTTTGTAGGTGGATACCACTACCATTATTGCAGCATTTTCTTTTACAAAACTGCTTTTCTTCCTAGTAAAATTTCTGAAGACAAAAGTCTGAATTTTAATATTAACCTTATGACTTTGAAATATATTTTTAATTAAGGTTGTGAGATATGACATCTGTGTCTATATTATTTAATTTTTTTTTAAAGCATAATGGCAAAATAGGTATATACACACACACACAACCACATGCATTACATGAATATGACTTTTGTCACCAGCTGGTTGTGCTTGTAGAGATCCACGTGCTTATCTTGGTAATTACAGGTATTAGTGTATTTACGTTGTGTGTGTTTGTGTATAAAGAGTATAATATAAGTATACTTTTCTTTAATAATAGCAGATTATCCAGTCACCATCTGCTCAAACTGTGAAACGAACCCCTGCTTGCCAGACTACCCAGATTAGGATGCCAGTGGTAATAACTCAGACCATTAGACCACAAGGTATGGGTTTAAATGTTTTAGTGAGATTGTTACCTTTGTATGAATTTCATTGTAATTACAAAAAAGTAGCATGGAAAAATGTACAGTGTTGACATTGGCAACATTGTTGACATTTATTTTTTACCTCGTGCTGGCTGAAGAATGCATGTTTTCATAGCAGTTTCAAGGTGTTCTGGTCCAACACGGAGAAATGTTTTGAAACAACCTTAGGACTAAACTCGAACATGTTTAGCTCCTTACTTAGCAGTTTTTTCTAGAAAGTTTTAAACCAGGTCAGAAACTTGACTCTCACTGTCCTAAACTGTAACTCTCGGCCAAGAAAGACATTCTTCATTTTCCTATAGCCTAGTGGATGCCTCAATTTAATCATCCTACTTCTAATTCATAAGTCTGAAGCAGAACATGGTAGTCCCCATCTCTGCAGCTGCAGAGGTCAAGGTGGGAGCCCTAGAGAAATTTCTCAAGCCTCAGGTTGGTTTTCTTTGACTCCTGTCAATATGTATACTTTTTGTTGAGGTCACAGACTGGCTACAGCAACCTGACATGCCATGATTAGCCACAGCATGTGGTTTGTACACACCTTCCTCACCTGTATGTGCACAGGTGGGTTCATGTCTGGCTGACACTTCCCACTTTTCAAGAGGATTCTTGAAGCCTCCTTGCTTCCTAATAAATACTCATTTATTGCTTTCTACAACTGAATCTATTAGACTTGGGATTTATTTTTCCTGAATATGTGTGAGAGTATCTTACTGGATGTGGGCATTTACATGATTGAGGGTTTGTAATGGAATACAGAGCTTGTCATCCTCAGATACTGAATCAGGAAGCAGACTAGTTTAAGTGCACGTAAAAGCTATTGCTGCCTACTTGATTTCATTCCTTGGTTGTTTCTGTTCTCCTTGGGAGAAAAAGCATCAAAAATGTTTAATAGTAGTTTATGTTTTCCTTGCCCTGTTCTCTTAGGGAAATCCAGAGGTTGAATGGACACAGAACCAAACTCACTGTAATCCTGTAGGCTGTTTTCCAAGTTAAGAAGAAATACATTTGCTCACCATAAAATGTGTTTATTTGATAGCACTGATACTCATGTCCTGAGTTTATAACATGTCCGTGCATCTTATAACATGAACTTTCACTTCTGACTAATGTGTCTGAGAGTGAAGGCAGATTTCATTTCTTTGCTTGTTCAGTCTCCAGGTTGTGAATGTCAACAGTGTGCTGAGAATTTGCATGATACTGGCATCTGTCTTTTAAACAGTAGATTCAGAATATAAGTTTATTCTTGATAGCCCTTGATCAGCCAGTACGGTGCAACTTAACTGGCAGTTTGGCTTATGGTAGATGGTGGTTTCATAAAAGCCAATTTATGCAAGGTCGTGCTTCCTGGTGACCTTATTCCAGTTTACAAGTTTGGTTAAGCCCTCCAGTATATTGTTTTATTTATACAGACAAAACAAACAAGAATAGGCATTTAGAAAACATCCCGGTATAAAACCACTCATCCTGCAGTTCACATCTAGGGAGCAGTTTGCCTGTGTGCTGCAGCACTGTCAAGAGTGCTTCATTGTGATATATTGTTAAAACCTTTTACTGTAAACACCAGTGTAATATTTCATACTGACCTAAGTATTCCTGCAGAAGGAGATAATATACTAGAATGGGACAGCATCTAAATAAAAATTACAGTAACATAATTTTGTGGAGTGTGACTTGTTAAGGATAGTTACATGAGAACTGAGCTGACCTCCACGAAGTGCTACATTTTCCTCCTTGACAGGAGTGAATCTCCAAGTATAATGTATCTTCAATACAGCCATGTGAACAGACTGTAATGTTTCTTAAAACAGTAGTTTAGATAAAACTGTCAGGCTTTAAGGACTTTTATATAAATAAAATTACTTCCACGCTAGTGGAAGTAACACCATTGTTACGGCATGAAAAATTCACACTCCTTTACAAAAGCACTCTACTAGCTTAATAATTAGGTGAATTCCATCTTGTGGATGGAGGAATTGAGGCAAATAATAAAATAATTAACCAGAGTATTTGTTGCAGCTATTTAACCTATGCTGAAATACAGCTAGGAATTTATAAGCTCCTTAATTTGGGCTTATTTTTCTAGATCATACTAAGTAAAATTTGAAGCAAGGATCCAGTGGTGAAAGACTCTGTATGTCATTACCAATCCCATGAAATATCTAGGCCCACAGGTAATTTTAATTTTCAAAATATTATGGGCTGTGCCTATAATAAAAATGGATGTTTTAGGCATATTTTATGTCTAACCCTTAGTCATGCATAGTTGTGATTTATTTAAACCTGAAAACTTAAATGTCACCCCAAATCTCGCATTGACTTTGCCAGATCCGTTGAGTAGAATTGCATATACTTGGGATGAATGTGGGACTTCATTCATCCAGTGCAGACATACCGTTTTCCTGGGACCAAGAAGTGAATTGTTCTATTGCTGTACTTTGATCAAAAGTTACCATCTGTAGAAAACAAAGCATCGATACTGATTCCAAAGAAATACAATATTAATTCTGCAGGAGTGCTGTTGTTACTTTGCCATTGCAATACTTTTCAAGGCTAACACATTTTTAATCTTCTAGATCTTGATTGTGCAAGGCAGAAATCTGCTAATTTTTCTTATTGTATTATTTCTTTCCTTCCTTCCAGTTCACTTAGTAGAAAAACTTTCCATTAGTTCATCTGAAATAAACAAATGAACTGCCTGATCTATGAACTAATGCTGTCTGTGACATCTCATGGACCTTGAATATTCTGATGACAAAATATTTTTATTCCCCAGGCTTGAGCCTAAAGTCCTAAATCTGGTTTTGTATTTGCTAATGTCGAAAGTCCACATTACAGTTTATTTATACAGATGGAGAACTCAGCAAACACTACCAAATTAGTTTCTCTTTAAGATCATATGTTGGACTTGATGAAGACTTCAAAATAGAAAAAAAAAGTAATGGAGGACTCAGTCAAAGCTAACAGCTTTGTATTAGCCAAGAAGAGTTCTTAAAAGGATTTATTAGGATAGCTGTGTTTCAGGTGTTTATTATTCATGAAAGAAAAATACTGTAACTCTACTGAGGTACTTACCATGCCATGTATGTGCAACTGAGTCTTGGGGTACAGCAACAACCCACACGTCCTTGTCAAAGTCTCAAACACTGCTTCAGTAATCCTCAATAAAATGGAATGATACACAAGAGAAAGGTGAGATCTTTCCAATGAAGTAGACATGAGTTATTTTTACATGCTAAAACACAGGTCAGATTAAACAAAACCCAAAGTGTAACCTCAGTAAATGTGTTTAGGCGGTCAAGGAGGGCTTGCTCCAAAAGTTTCATGTCAGAGAGGAATTAAGATCTCTTTAATTTACTGAATTTCCACCACACTTTGGCTCATTTAGAAAGCCCTGTTTTACTTGCACTTCAAGATCTGTAAAGTGTAGATACAGACATGAATTATTTTTGAATCAGCCTTTATGGGGGGTATGTGTCAAATTCGGCAATAGTGCTTTTTTATATGCAATGCAAAACATTTTGAAATACATGCAGTGCTTTCAACTCTGAAATACATGTTTTTCACCGCAATAAAGAACAATTACTACATAGAAAATACAAAAGGCAGAGTTAATACTCCAAGAATTAAGAACATTTCAAATCCTTCTTCTTTATTCTGTACAGATTATCCAGAAAAGTAGTTTACTGGCAATTTGAAACACACTTACAGCCATTATAAATATTATAGCTGTTTATGGCCAATGGTTTTCAGTTTTGGAATCTTCACTCTTTTGTAAATACTGAACAAACTGTAATGTTAATATAAACTTTGTATTTTAAATAGTTCTTCTTCAGCATGTAAACTTTAAAAATAATAACTTCCTTTGTTTGCAATTTACAGACAGTTAAATTTAGTTCCTGGACAGAAGGTTCTTTGATGTAAATTGTCTAAGACAGCTCATAATAACATTGCTTGGTGTTTTTCAGGCACAGTAGGGAAGGCACCAGCAATACAAGCCAGTAAAAGTCCTGGGGGCTTTGGTGTTCAGGTCTCTGCAAATCAGAAAAACAAGCTGAATGACCCTGGAGGTGGTTCTTTCAGGTAAAAAAAGAAAAAATAATAATAAAAAAATGCAGTGGGGTGGTTGGGGGGATCTGAAGTATAAAACAGAATTTAGAATTGGTGTAACACCAGAGGGCAGTCTTTTACAATAATTCCTGTCTTTTTTCCCTGGGATTGGATAGCAATTTTCATACTTAATTCTGTTTTTTAAAAAAGGATGGGATTATGACATATCTTCAGGATTTTTCTCTAAATGCACATTTTAATGTTTAACGAAACCCTGAATTCTGTGGATTAAAATAAAACTTCTGTTGAATGGAATTATGTACAGGAAGATTTTAAAGAATCCGTAATTGGTGTTATGTACTGGATTCTGCTGCTCCTCTGGAATGTGTCTTGCTGGGAAGATCCTGGTTGTGAGGACAAGGCTTCTGTGGAGTGGCCCCTCCTTGGCCAAGGACAATCCCAGGGGCCTGGGAGTGGATCCCTGAGCATGGGAATGAGAAAGGATTCCTGAGAAAGGGAAGACGTAGCTGTATCTGAGCCTCCCATGCTTCCTTAGGTCATAGAGGTTGGGTGTTTTGTGACCCCCTGTAGGAATCAGGTGCTGCCAAGGTTCAGCACAGTAGCAGTGATGCACTGAGCTGCTATGCCAGTTCTTTAGTACTCCAAACTTTTATTTATATCTATTTGGGATATTTTTACTTTTTGTAGTGAAGAGCAAATCTTACGTCTACTGCATTTTGCTCTCACTAACGCCATTTTAGTTGTGTTAAAATATTTTCTTTCTTTCTTGAATGACACAATATTCCTAGATTTTAATTTTCATCTTCTGAGATTCTTATGTTGCTCTGACATCATCAAACCACTAATTAATTTTCAAGCTTATGCTTTTGCAGGTGAAGTAAAAGAGAATTTGCAGCTCTTTGAAATATTGCTGCTTTGAGGCATGTCAGTATTGTAACTAATAGTGGTAGTACTTAGTATTAATCTGGAAGCAAAATCATTCAATTTTTTATTTTCCAATGCTTTTGCCTCCCACTGAGTATTTAAATGAATTAAAATGTCTTTTGGGTTCAATTGTACTGTCTTAATAAGTATTTTTTATGTTTGTAAGCAACATGAGCATTTATTCTTCGTTAGTATAGCTTTCAATTTTACATACACCAAAAGGGACAGCATTTTTTTAACTGGATGTTGTAAACTGTGCCACGATTGATTCTTGCATTCACTTGGTTTATACATAGAATATATTAGGTTAGCTGGAATTGTTAATTTTCCCTTGGGGAGAAGCAAATGCTCAAGGCACTGATTGATAAATCAATAAATCTTTAGTGAGTTTGGTAAATAAGCTGTCAAGGGTGTATGTCATTTTTCCTCTGAGAACAAATTTTAGTCAGAATGAATGTGTTTGTTTCCTTACATTGTTTTCTCCTTCAAAATAGTAAGACACAAAGCTGCATTTAAATAAGTCCCTAAAATTGCAAGGATTTATTAAACAGCAGCAAAGATCAAGCTTTTTCCTGATATCTTAACAAAGAATTCAGTTGTTTGCATATTTGCATTTCAACCCCTAACCTCTCCTGAGGACAAATAGATGTCTGACTATTAAGCCTCAAGGCACAAAGCTGGAAATCTGTATTAATCCTCTGAATGCTGACTAGTTTTCCTCAACATTCCCAGCGTGTGTGAAGAATGTGTTTTTAGCCAGAAGGCAAACCGGCATCTAAAGCAAAGCAAGAATTTTGAAAAATAGTTGTGTTATGTATAAATTTATTTTGCCGTTAGTGTTTTATTATTACATATTTTTTTCATTATTTTACATTTCGCTTTCTTTAAAATAACTTATTTGAGCTTATCACTTTTATGAGCAAAGTGTTGGTCACTAGAAACAGAAATTGGAATTTCCTTTTTTTTCCCCCCTCTATTCTGGACTGTAGGAGATACAAGATGGAATTACATAAAAGATCTAGCAATTAAAAATCTTGCAAATAGCAACTATGCCTTTAAGATGAGCATTTATTAGCGAACTGTAAGACTGCTTACATGAGTTCATTGTTTGTTGCAGTAGCTGTTCTGTGATGAAAAGCTCTCAACCCAAGACTTCTACAACATGAAGCTGTGCTTGTGAAATTTTAGGTCACCTTTTTTGGTATTAAATTTATTGTTGCTATATTTTTCAGAGGGAACAGGCAACCCCAGTTAGTTGACTTTGCAACTCTGTTAATACCCAAGGACAGAAACTTGAATTCCATTTTTAGTAATTTTTTTGTTTGTTTTGCAAGCAGAGGTCTAGACTTGGGTTTGTACTGTAACAGGCCAGTTTGAGGTTTCTGTAGCTGAGAGAAGCAAAAATCCCCCTGAAGTCTGCCAGGGAGCTGCATGTTTGTCCACAGCTGCTGCTCATCACCTTGTCTGGTCCCCCCAGAGCTCCCACTGGCACCAACTCCTCCTGATGGTGGTGAAAGCAGCAGGCTCTCAAGGGATTCTTACCTGTAGTTCACTATAAGCAACTAGTGGGAACATTTGTTCCTGATATTGAGATGGAATAATTTCAGTTGGAAGGTCCAGCTTCCTGCTCGGAGTGGGTTTGGTTGGATTGTGGACTGGTCCATGTGTGCTCTGCATTTCATCAGGGATGGAGATGGATGTTTGTCCTCTAGTGTTGTCCCACCACATCCAAACTGTGCTGAGCAGGGCTCAGTGACATTGCATGGCAAGGCCAGAAGTGACCAGATCTGTCCCTTGGTATGTAGGATGATGCTGTGTTGTGTTTGCCATAGGGTGCTGGGTAGCCAGGTGCTCCTTCCTTTTCACAAGAACCTTTCCTTTTCTGAAGTGGCATTTCCAAGTTAATCTGACCTGGAGCTTGTCACTATCAGGTTTTCTACAGCCTGTGATGAGGTTTGTTTTCAGTGATAGTTCCATGAAGTCTCTGAGATCATTTGAAGCTGATTTTAGTATCTGTATTTTATTCTGCTGTCTGGCTGCATTTTGAGGTAGAGTCTACGTGGAAATAAAAAAATTGTTTTCAGACCTCCCTTGCATAGCCAAAAAAAATCTCTTGTTGAGTATTTTATATTCATTTTTAAAAATAAAAATTTAACAACATAGCTCTGACAAAATGCCTTGAAGTGCATGATGTTATATCTAATAAGCAAAGCAGCTTGCCCTTGAAAAAAAAAAAGTAGAAAGCTAATGTGGATGTTAAATGGATAGCTTCAAAGTTTTCATCTCAAAATGGTATGTGACAAAACCTTGCCCGTGAAGTTTCTTTGTTTTTCCAAATGAATATTTCCAGCTATAAGGTGATTGTGTTTTTTCCATGTGTTTCAAAATAAAGAAAAATACTGACCATAAATGTGGTCTATCATCATCCCTTTTGCTTATCGGGGCGAAGATTCCGCATAGACCCTAAATGAATTGTGTGGCAAAGCAGTATTAGGGAGACATTTCAAATTATAACATGAAAGTCAGAATAAACATTATAATCAATATGTAAATAGAATCTATGCCTTTATAAAATATAATACAGTAGTGGCTGTTCCAGAAACTTCAAAACATCATTTATATACCATATATTGTTGTTAATCTCTGATTGTGTGATCCATGGAATCTGTGGGATGTAGGGACTTTGCAATTTCCTTTGTAAGAGAGAGGGGACTCAGTAGTATAACGGTGCCTAAATTGCTCTACGCATTCTTCTGGCTTATTTGGAAGCAGTTCAGTATTGCAGTTTGGGACAGCAGCGGCTCAAATCTGGTGAAATGCATGAGAAAGAAAAACTGCAATCATGCAGTTAAGGTTTGTTCATAAAGAAAATGCCACCAGATTCTTATAATGTCTTGTCTTAGTTTAAACAAAATCCTTGAAACCTTTTACAGATAACTGTGCAAAAACTTTAGGTTTCTTACCAATTTTCAGGGTGTGGTGTTGGT
>VZTR01016039.1:409944-469723 GCA_013400775.1 Chaetops frenatus | reverse complement strand
TTTTTTTTTGTTGGTTTGGTGGTTTTTTTTTGTAATTGCATGAGTGTTTATAATGAAAAGGAAAGGGAAAGTTGTTACAAGAGGCTGAATATAGGAGGAAGAATTGGACTCTTGGACTATTTTAAGATACAGTTTATGTTTGGAGGGAGTTTGAGAACTCACGCTGTCTTAAAAATATCATGTGTATTGGAATGTTAGATTCATCCTATGAGATTCAGAATTTAATTCAGTAAAAACCAGAAATATTTACTGAAACAGTAGAATAAGGATGGGCATAGTAATATATGCCAAGAAATATGAAATTGTTAAATACTGTGCTCTGATGAAAAAAGGAAAGATAGACAGTAATCATCAGTCTAGATGACCACTGGATGGCATCTTTGTTCCACAGAATGACTTCTGAAAACTCACTTCTCTGGGCTTAAAAGTTCACTTTTATAGGAAACTGTTTGGCAAGAATACCAAGTCTCTTAATATATAAATGTATTTTTAAGTATCCAAACAGTTTTCTTTATGAGGTTTCTCAAAGTAAAGAAGAATATATGGATGGGGTTCTTTCTGTCAGAAAAAATTGTAGTCCCAGCTCTGATTAATATATTTCTTACCTGTCTTCCATGTAATACTGGAAAAAAAGGATGTACTTGCAGATTGTAGCTTGCAAGTCTAATTGCAAGATGGAAGAAAATTATTCTGTCCAGGAGTTACAGTGATGGTCTTTGTAAGTGCTATCGCATCAATTTTGGTAGTTCATTGAAATCTAATTTGTGCCCACAATACTTGTCTGGGTTTATTTCAGAAAATATTTATTTATAATGTGGTCACAGATCTGTACATGAAATAAAAATTGGAGTAGCTAAACTGCTAAGCAGAAGGAAGGTAAAAGATCGACTGTACTTTCTTCAGCTATGAAATAAAAGGAGAGAGAAGTATAAACTTCTCTTAAAAGTGATGTTCTGGAACTCAAGACTGCTGTGTGGATTTTTTTTTTTCATGGATGAATGCTTGAAGGAGGTGAAAGTACCCCTGTCCTGGGAACCTGATGTGGAAATACAGGACTGAGACTGTTGCTTACTGCTGGCCAGTTGTGCCCAGCTGTGATAAATGCTGGCTGAAGGGGCAAGACAGCAGGGCTGTGTGGAGCCAGCAGTGGGAACCTCTGGGTTTGTGTTTTCCCCGACTCCTTGGGGGCTCGGGTTCATCCTTCAGCAGCAGCACCCAAACCCACTGTGGCATGAGGGCCCACGGGGCATCACCACTGCATTTGTGGTTTGGTCAGTTTGAGCTTTATTTTGAAATTCTGGGTTCAAGTCTGTGTTCCAGAAGCTTCTGCCATTTTACATAGTTCGGAGTTTGTGTTCTGGTAACTGCCTTGGTAGGAGTTTGTTTTTCCCATGGTTTGAGGCCTGTCGGTTTTGGGCCATGTGAGTCCTGGGTGATTCTCCTTCTATTTCAAGCATTCAGATTTTAACCCAACAAAATCTTAGTTTCTTTCATTTTTTTCCTGCAGTTTTTCATTTCTAGAATTGCAAACTTTTGAACTGGTCACTGAATATTTCAGTCAATGGTTGTTGTGTGGTGCTGGGGGCAGTCCCAGGCGGGCTGGGTGTGGGCACGGAGCCAATTCCTCATGGTGGCCTGGGATCCCTCTGTATGAGTGCCATGTCCACACCATGTCAGATGTAGAAGTGGCAGGATTAGAGGATGGAGGACCTGTCCTGGGAAGAGAGGCTGAGAGAATTGGGATTTTTCAGCTTGGACGAGAGAAGGCTCCAGAGTGACCCAACTGTGGCCTTCCAGTACCTGAAGGGAGCCTGCAGTAAAGATGGGGAGAGACTATTTACAAGGGCATGGAGTGACAGGACTAGGAAGAATGGCTCCAAACTAAAAGGGAATAGGTTTACATTGGATATTAGGAAGAAATTGTTCCCTGTGAGGGTATTGAGGCTCTGGCACAAGCTGCCCAGAGAAGCTGTGGCTGCCCCTGGATCCCTGAAAATGTCCAGGGCCGGGTTGGACAAGGCTTGGAGCACACTGGGTTAGTGGAAGGTGTCCCTGTCCATGGCAGGGGGTGGGACTGGATGAGCTTTTAAGTTTTCTTCCAACCAAAACCATTCTATGATTTTGCAACACTGTTCTCAGGAATTTCATTTTAAGACAAGAAATCAAATGCTTAACACTCGTGGAAATTAATAGAAGTTCATTTGTGCAGCATTTCTCTGAAAAGCATTGTAAAATACTCCATTTGCTGCCTCAAGTGTTCATTACATTTCTGCAGGTTTACACAAATAAAAATCCCTTCTTGACTTCTTCCTGCAAAAGAAAACAAAACCAGTATCTATCAAACCATAGAAGTCTTCCACGAAAATTGGCCACTGTAGTGCAGATAGCAGGAAAAGTACGGGAGGAGAGGGAGGACCTAGATTATGGATTTCTGGATTTCCCTCCTTTTATTCTCAGGCCCTACATGCAGGTATTGGTTTTTACCGTGGGAATTAAGATTGTTACAAGTGACAAAGTATTTTAGGGTGCACAGGACATCATGTATGTAATGATTTTTTAAAAATTTTTTGAATTACACTTTTGTTTGTTTACTTTTTACACTAATAGGAGTCTGGACTTGAATGTTCTTTTCCATATATATACATTCTGAAAATAATATTCTCAAAGATTGTGTAATCACTCTAGAGTATGTTGAAATAGTGTTTGTGTCAATAATAGCTGTGAAACAGAATGTGCTAAGTCCAGATGGCTGTTTCCACAGCTCTGAGTCATATCTCAGACAGGTAGGAGGTAAAAAAGCTTGGGAGATACCAGTATGGAGTCTCAAATTTGTTTGTACTTTCTCAAGCTGTTAAAAAGGATATTGCAGAGCAAAAAATGGTCTGGGAGTTGCTATCATCTTCTCAAATGCAGCTCATTTTCCTAAAACTTGTTGGCACAACTGATCTTTGTATGTTGCCAGAGAAAATACCAGCACATACTCAAGCCACACTTGGAACTCAGGCTTACCTATAAACTCAGCATGGTCAAAGCATCTTCCCTGTCTGTTGCTGAAAATGCTTTGATGCCCGTTTTAGTAGGAACTTGTGAAACAGTGCATGATTAGAAATTCATGGTTTTGCTTTTAATTTCTGGTATTTATTTTACCATTTTATGCCTGGTTTTCTTTGTAGAGAGAAAAGACCAAAGTTCTGTCGTTAGTGGTGATCATCACCTTTAGTTTCATGATCATCTGGGTTTCACTAGTATCACTGACTCTCAGATGAAGACACCCCTGGCACACCTTCTGTTACCAGTCAAATTGTCCTGCTTCTGATGTTTTCCTGGTATGGTCAGAGAACTACGTGATTGTTTCTGAATATATTCTATGGAAATTGAGATATTAGGAGTTGTGTCTCCCACATGCCCAATCGGCCCACCCATTGGGCATGTGGCATGATGATTACTTCTGGAGAAGCAGATGATGCAAAAAATGAATGTGGAATTGGTTTTAAATGGCTTTTTTGTTTTTATTGTAGAGATGACGATGACATCAATGATGTTACCTCTATGGCTGGTGTTAATCTTAATGAAGAAAGTGCCCGAATTATGGCTACCAACTCTGACTTGGTTGGAACCCAGATCCAGTCCTGTAAAGATGAACCCTTTCTTGCTGCTATACCTCTCCATAAACGCATACTTGAAATGGGTGAGAAGCGCATCTTTCCTTCTGAGAGCGTTTCCTTCAGAGTGATGAGGTTCTGAGGAGCAGAATATGCTCAGCAGTTAAGATGGCTTTTTAAGCATTTGATTACATAATGTTGTATTTTTAGACTTTCAAGGTTTTTGTGATAAAAGTAACTTACCAACTTCAAGTTGGAAATAAAATAGCATGCTGGTATGTTTAAACTTTGTTTTCCCCATGTTTTTTATATTCAAGTATCTCAAAGCTCTTTGCAAACATTAATTATTTCTCACAATCCTCCTTCATGTTTTACACATGAGAAGATTGAAACAGAGGTAAAGTAAGTAGTACAGGTCACAGAGGACACCTGTGAATAATATTTCACAGAATGTTTAAGTTTCCTGTCAAGATTTTCTTTCCTCATACAAACCAGTAATTCAGTTCTTAACACCTGCATCTATTTAAGTTCACAGTGATTTTCTTATGACATGTTTTTAAAAAGCTATGTTTATTTATCATGGCAAAATGATATGTTTATTTGTTCTGCCATTTGAAAATAGTTAAAAAACTTTAGTAGAATAACTGTTGGAAAGCAGTGATGTTTTAAGGTTAGTAAGTATGCTTCTATAAAATAGGATGTATTTTATATTACATACTTTATTTATATACGCGATGTGTTCTGGTACCTAAATGTATACTTTTCAACATAATTTTCAGTGTTTTCAGTGCCATCAGTGTCTTAACATATTAAGCTCCAATTATTTAGGAGTGTAAATTGTATCTCTTTCAGACCTATGTTTACATCACAAATTTTTAGAGATCTGGTTCTCAGAGTTTTAAAGATAAAACCAAAATCCTGTTGCAAATCAGTGCAGTTAGGTTTTTCTAAGTCACGTGGTTGCTTCTGAAATGTTATTTGTGTTTATGTTCATTGAATTAACGGGAGCCTTTTTATATTGCAGTTGCAGGCAAGTTCTTCATTGACTTATTGTCAGGCTTCACTGTTGTGCTTTGCTAAATGCCATTTTAAGTTCCCCTTCAGAGAAAGAAATGGTTTTGCAAGCTGTAGTCAGCTCGCTGTGAGGAGGTGATGTCGGCTGGGAAAGCGTGTCCTGCCTTTTGGGAGTGGCTTAGCACCACCTGAGACTGGAGTCAGCAAGGTCTTCATGAAATGTGTCTGAGAAACTGTTGGGAGGGGTGCTCACATAATAGCTGATACATTTGTAAGAAAAAGAAAAAGCAAAAGACATAAACTTGTTAAAAAGAATGGGAAATCAGTAATGAATTTGCCACATAAGCCTTAATGAGCTGTCTGGCTGTAACAATTGCTGCACAACATGGAGCTGTAATTACAAGTGCAGGACTTACAGGAATCTTTAAGAGCCACAGAACCCACCACACTATTCATCACTGCCTTTTGGGGTTTGCCTCTCTGAGGAACAGATCCCTATGGCTGTTTTTGAAGCTTTTTTGGCTTTGATAATTGAAATGAAACTTTCAAAGCTTTTAAAAGCAGCTGCAGGGATTTACTTCTCAAAAGCAGCGAATCCGGAAGAGCGGCCACTCCTAGTGATCTCCTGCAGCCGCTTTTAGAGCTTTATTTTGGTTTTGCATGAAGTCTTTTATAGTTTTGAAAGTGGCTGTGGAGTTCATAAGTGGCTACTATCTGGAATCTATGGCTCTTGAGCAGAGAATTCCTTCAGCAGATTTTGAAGTTTTAGAAGCTGGA
This sequence comes from Chaetops frenatus, assembly GCA_013400775.1. Classification (NCBI taxonomy): domain Eukaryota; kingdom Metazoa; phylum Chordata; class Aves; order Passeriformes; family Picathartidae; genus Chaetops; species Chaetops frenatus. The sequence goes on along the minus strand of VZTR01016039.1, from coordinate 464,330 downwards.
TTTTCACTGTGTGTGGCCAGATTTGTTGTTTGCTTAGGACCACACACAAATTTAGTAATTTGTGCTACTGGACACTTAAGATAATGACATTGTGAGTTCACAACAAGACTCAGTGTTGCCATATGTTGCTGTGACAACACCAGGACTGAGCAAAGCGCCTGTGACCTTCTCGAGCACAGTAGGAAAAAGTTTGTTATGTGAGTCTTCGTTCCTCTGTTTTCATTATGCCTATTGACAAATGAGATAAAATACCTTGTTTCTTCTTACTTTTGCCTGAATATGACTTAAACAGATGTTATTTTTTACCTTTAGGTCTGTTCATATTTAATCACTTCGGTTTTAGGGCAGGCATTTAATGTTTTAGTAAAAGAGATTTGAGGTGTGTACAGTATTAGGACTGCTTGTCTCCTTTCTCAGGAGCTAGATCTTTCAAGTTTTCTGTAATATTAATCTCCTTCTCTCTATTCTGAGTAAGAGCTTTGTCGAGCAACTCAGTACTGTTCCCCAAAGGCTGTTTCAGAGATTGTGCTTCCATTCACCAGTTGGAATATAAACTGCTAAAGTGAGAGCAGATGCTCTTCAGACTTTGGCAGCAACCACCAGCCAGATGCCTCAAAGTCATAGTGAAAGAGGTTTCTTAATATACTATATGTTCTTATCTCTACTTGAGATTGGCACTGTTAGAAGCCAAAGTTTATTTTAAATCTAAGAAACTAATATTGATCCATTTAAATGGAAGAAGTAACTGAAAGGTAATTCATGCAAAGATATTCATCCGCTTCCCACATGCTTCCTTATCCAATTTTGTATCTAGTCCTTTTGGGCTGGTAATCATTGCCATTTGTTCATGTAGGAGGGCAGAGCTGTGACTGTTTCAAATTCTTCTTTGATGCAAAATCAAGAGTGGATATTTCTCAGCAGATAATGTATTTATTTTGTTATTCTACTCGGAATCATAAAACTTTAAACCCTGATCTTTCTACCTGACAGCATAACACAATGAACCATATACAAAGGATTGTAAGGCTTTTGTTTCTCTTTTTGGGAAGCTGAGAGGCAGAGGTTGATATTCATCATGCATGTGCATACCAACTCCTAACACTTTCTAGGTCTTTAATTTTGTTATTAGAATGAGTAGTGTTTCTTCAAAGGGCAAGCGAGCTGATTAAAACCCTCACAAGTGAAAAATGCTGAAAAATCCTAGCTTTCCCACATGGTTTTATTGGAACGAAACAAGGAAAAAAACCTTAATAATTTATAATTGTTTCGCTTCTGTTCATTCATAAGTTAATTTTTGCTGGGTAAGAATGCTGTGTTGGTTAGGTTTTAGTATCTAGTTTTTGTTATTCTGAGTTTTTGCTGTTTACTGAATGAAGCAACAGGCAGCACTTAATAAAGCAGGTTTTTAAGGTTGACAGTTTTCTGTAGTTCATAACCATCTTGTGAAAATAGAGACTCCTTGGCTTTAATTCCTTGATTACAGCATGGTTTCTGAGTGCAAATAAGAATGAGGCTGCACTGCGTGAAAGATAGCAGGACATAGCAAAGGATGGCATAAAACATGATCCTTTTTATAATGCCTGATAACTAAAGCCTTGGAAAAAGGGAACGGCTGTCTCATGTACTTTTCTGAGAACTTGGTGGTCTCTCAGACATTCACTGGGGATTTTAAAAAACTTTGCTTTATATATTGTGACTAACAGAGCATGATACCTTCACAGGCTTAGAATCTTCAGCAGCTTATTAATTCCCACAACTTTTAGTTCTAACTGATTTCTTCTGCACCAGGTGATGCCATTCTGCTTTTATTAACTACCCCTAAAATGTCACAACTTGTGCTGAACTCTAACCATAAATTAACTGTCATAATGCAATAATATATAAGCAGGAGTTTGGCATACTGTATTCTCTGACTTAGATGGTTCCTTTGTCTCTCTCGCTTCACTTTGTGTTCTTCACCCCATTTTTCTACTTCAGTTGTATTGTTACAGAGCACTGGCTAAATCAAACAGATGTGGCATTGTAAGAAATATGGGACTGGTTTGACTACATTGAATACATTTTAACTGTTCATCTTGTATCTTGCAAATTATTTTAACTTAAGTACATATGATAAAAATTTATTGGAGATTCAGCCATGATATTTTTATTTCACATTCATTCAGAGTTTTTTACATCTGCATTAAGAAATCAAATTTTCTGTAGCATGATTTTACAAAATGGTGTATCTGTTGGTTACCTAGCATTGTTACCAATGTTACACTGACATAGCATACATCTGCAATATTTCCCATCGCAAACGTAGTCCTGGATTCTCTTGCTTCATGCAAATAAATTTTTTAGTCTAGAACACACATAGTGGTGCATCCCACTTATTATAAAGCTTGCAAATATGCTGATGAATCCAGTTTCTCCTAGTTCAGTAGTTCAAAGGCCTACAGTCTTCCTTAAAACAGCTTCAGAGAAGCTTGGCTGGTTAGAATTAAGCCACTCTTTCTGTCAGTATAACAGTTGTATGGTTAGGCTCAACATAATTTATAGATTTACCTTTTTGTTATTTTACATGTAAAATATGTTTTTAATTCTGTCTGATGAAATATTGATCATTGCTCTGCCTTGATTCTTTCTTTGTTCAGCCACACTTGAATTGCATGTCTGGTGGAAAACTGCATGTTAAAAGATACAGAAATAGCTTATCTGTGTTTTCTATATCCTGGAGTGTGTTGAATCTGCTGTGTGTCATTGCTGTGGCAGCAGTTGTGGGCATATGTATATATTTTAAATAAAAAATTTGTATGCTCTAGAAGGCATTTTATATCGCTATACCATGTTAAAACCCATAGGGGTACCCTTCATGGAGTCAGGCCAGGTGATTTCAGCCTCTATATAAAGCATTTGTTATTAGTTCAGTAAGTCTTTCTGTCATTCTCCTTTTCTGGGTTTGTTTGTCAACATTTGTATTCATGTTAGAACGAGATGAAAGTGTCCTATTGATGACTGCTCTTTCATATACAGAGCAGCTCTAACATAAAAGTATAGTTATTTGTCTGGTTGCTTTACTTTAGAGGGCTTTTATAGCTGCTGCAATTATAGTGGTTGTGGGTTCTGAAATTTTGAGCTCTCCAATTACCTGTGAATATGACTTTTTGTTTTCACTACACTTTTTGTTGATGTGACTTAGTTGTTTTCACTGCTAGCTTTAAGTTTGTCCATAAATTGATTTGTCTTCAAACGGAAGTATTTGTTTGAATATAATTTTTTCCATCAGCATCTTTCTGTCAGGATGGCCTCCTTAAATGCCTGTGGACACAACTCTTGATTGTGTTTGGGGATTGCTCTGTTCATAAGTGCAGCAGATTGAAGTCCTGCACTGTCCTAATGACATGCTTAGTCTGCGTGAACTGTACCTACAGTGGAGTTCTCTGTGATTCCACCTTTTTTTTTTTCTCAGGGAACTAAAAAAGTCACATTAGGTATTGTATAATCCAAATTGCAAGTTTTTGTGCGTGTCCAAAGCATGAATTTTCTCTAGTTTCTGTCAACTTCAGTCTGGCACTGCAGACATGTGGCAGGTGTAGAGATGTATCCACATTCTGACATCTGGAATAGTTCCGTACCTTGGGCTTTTTTCATTAGTAAACAAGCTAGAAATTTGCTAGAAATTGTATTTAGGTTAAAAGTGTATGCTGCTCCCAGTTTTCTAACCAATGTCCATAGTTGTGATAGCTGTTTCTTATGCTGAGATTGGAGTTTATTTTACATGTTCAGTAGAGAATTTGGTTTTATATTCCAACTGAATCAATTGCTAATGATAAGATATTATATGACAATTATATTTTATTGACATTTATTATTTCCTTTTCAAAAAAGGTAGGAATACATTCCCATCTTAGTATCAGCAGCAGTGTTGCCAAATAAACATAACCAGTAAGTACTTTCAGTGGAATGTTAAACCCTATTGTTGTTCTTTCTTTAATAGGTCCATGATTAGACTTCCTGTTTTACAAGATGTCCCAACATGTGTTGGAATGGTAACTTCAGTACCACCTGAGAGCTTGGAGTCTGCCTTTCTGTGAAAGGTAGGGCAGCTTCTGTTCAGTATTTTTTGTGTATTTCCAAGGTTTTCTTTTTATTAATCTTATTGGCTCTGCAACACTGGAGGATCTGAGTTACGCTTTTAGCAGTATCACCTTTAGGTGTCAGAACTGATGTAATTTCATCAAGCAGTAATTTCTCAAAATAAATATGATTAATTTAGCTATGTTTGAGCTATGATTATTCATTAAGAAAATGGCGCTGTTTCTTCAGGCAGCATTTTCAAAGCTTTTACTCCAGCTGAATGGAGACCATGACCATACTACTTGGACTCAGAAATATTTAGAGAATTCAAGTTTTGTTTTCACCATAATAATTTTTTTTCACCAGTTTTTCATTCTGTTTTGTGACTGTAGTGAAAGTGCCATCTTTAAAAGGTCTTGCTATTTCTGGAAGGCAGTTCAGGGCCCACCAAAATATGTTACCCGGCCTTAGAATAAGTTTACATCTGGGAATTAAATAGCTTAAATTTCCTGGTCTCTGCAAAAGAGAATAAAATTAAGAACATCATTCTGTGGAGGTGCATTCTCTGCCAGATTCATTTATAAAGTCCATGGATGTAAAATAAGAACAATAAAAAGAAAACCTTAGAGAACCATTCAATATTGCAATAAAGGTGACTTACATTATCCCTGTAGGCAAACTCCATGCTCTAGAGGTGGTGCTAATGTCCCCAGCGCTCAACACATGTTGGAACATCTTTGTGGAGGAGGAAGTCATTGATCAGTGAGCAGCATCTTCAAGGATCGTTTAAGAGGGAAAAAGTAAAAGGTAATATTTTTTTGAATATGTTGGAATGATTGTTCATTATGTTTATTTGGCAATTCTGCTGCTCATACTAAGGTTGTAGTGTTTTCATTTCTTGAAATTACTGACAGACTTGGTAAACTTCCTTTAGTCTTTCCTTCTCCCATGAGTTTGAATTGCATTTGTCAGCCTCCTTCACATTGCTGAGTCTACTCCACACAAGTCCGGAATCTACTATAGCTCTTGGCAATTTCACACTTCTTTCAGTGGTTGTAATGCAGAGAGGGTTAATCTGTGGTTTAACCAGTTTTGCAGACCCTCATATTAAATAAGTGAGAGCCAAATATTGAACTGGTACAAAGACATTCTGCTGCTAACCAAAGGAAGTAGCTGCAGCACAAGGTTGTGCCAGATGAGGTACCACCGTCTGTTCTTGCACAATAGTGTAGAAGTGCAACTTTAATGTAAACTATCATAAACTAAACTGTCATAAACTAAAGCTATTTTGACAAAATTAAGTGACCATATCTGACCTGGTTAAATTTTGCAGTTTTGGATCTGGTGATGCTCTATTTGGTATTAATGAATATGGCATGGTGTCCTGATCTTGGCAATTTTAATTCTAATCCTGAGCATACACAGATGAAGGTGCTGACATTCTGAAATTCAGGTTATGATCTTTGGTCTACCCTTCTGGTATCTTTTCTATTTTCCTGGGTTTTGTGCATATCCTCTTTGTCTGACATGCCCATCCTACCTCCTTAGACCAAGCCTCATGTTTAGCTAGTCTACCTGGCATCAGGCTTGTGGTGACAACTATGAAACCTGTTCAGATTGTCGTGTCAGAGAGATGGTTTCTCAGGGGAAAAATATTGTCAAAATGTCTGTATTGTTCACATAATTTGCTTAAAAGAACAGAACCACATAGGCAAGTTCTTAGACTTGGTATTCCTTTGAATCCTGTGGATGTGATGCAGATTGTGTTCTGTTCCTTGTGAGGATTATGCTATAGGATGCTGGCATTTGTGTTTGTCATCTCTGACATTATTACAGGAGTTCTGCTCCATCTCTGTCTTACCTGGTGTACTGTCATAATCATGTATTTGTGGTGTTTAAGCCTGAGGTCCTGTCCTGGTTTATTATTTTGAGTTTAGCTCAAGAAACACATTTTTCTACTCTGCATGAAAACAGATAAAACCCCAGCTAACAACTTCTCTATTGTTTTCTTAGGAACTCCTGTTGGTGTCACTGCCATATTAGTTCTTTCTGGTCTGGTCCCTGTAGCAATTACTTTTGATTTGACTCTCTAGTGAGTAACCAAGCACAAAAGTGCATTGAGGCATATACTATTATTCATAAAAATAGTGAACATATTTTCCAGTCTTCTACGGTCACTCTGTGTTTATTTTTGAATGTTTCAGAATGTCTTTGGACATACTCTCTATGCTGTATTTTTTGTTCTGGGAAAACCAGGATGAAGAAGAAAAGATCATATAACTGTAATCTGTGTGTTCTTATTTGGCTTGTTGATTCCTGCCCCTATTTCAGTTCTGATCCCCTCCTCTGTCTTTGGTATTTTCCTCACACTGTTCAATTGCTGCAGCACAGACTACTGGGATTATAGGGTAGAATATGGAGCTGTAGTTCTCAAACTCTTTGTCCTTCAGTGCATCCATTTAATAACTTCAGCACCCACCATTCTTTTAAAATACATATTGAATGGCACAAAATCTTTGAGTTGAATTATTTAAAGAGGAGGGATTAATCATCAAAATTAAGGATATTAGCTTTGCTTAACACATTAAGATTTTGATTTCTTCTAAAAGAATTTAGGTGATACACAGTTTAGTTACAGAAGAGAGCAAGGAAACAATTAAACGAAGTGCCTTTTTTTCCTTCAGAGTTGACATTGTTTCTGTCCTCTGTGATCAAGCTGCAAGCCTCAATCTTTGCAGAATGCCAAGTATATCTCTATCCAAGTGCTCCTAGATACACTGTTTATATGTATATGCTTCCATGATTTGTGACAACTCCTTCCATTTTCCAAGCCTCCACATACCTGTATAGAATGTTGTTTGGTGACTGGCTGGGTTCTGTTAGAGACAAACCACTAAGGGTAATAAAAAAGACTCTTTATGGATGATTAATAGCTGCCTTTCAGCTGTTTAATTATCTAGCTTAGAGACAGAATTTTGGAAACTGGGTTGTCTGATTATATATACCTTAGCACAGACCTCTTCTCAAAGTAGTTTTTCTTTTCACAAAAAACATGAATTATGGGTGAGTTCCCAGACTTACCTACTGGTTGAGACTTTAGAGAAGTGAAGGCTTTTTGCTGGTTGATATTACATGACTTTCATCAAAAAACATGAGTTTTGTAGTTATGGTTAAGTAAGATTCTTGAGAAATTCTTTCTCTACGTGATGATTTTTGTTTGCCCTGCCCCAAATCCTGTTGACTTGCATATAAAAGCTTTGAATCAGCACAGAAAATAGGATGAGACTATGGTCAGGGTTACATATAGATTTCTCTGGCTCTGTTATGTTAAAACAATTACACCAATATGACCTTCTAGAGTAGAACTATTTTGCTTGTTTTCCTTTGACAAGAATAAAGTGTATTAAAATTAGAAAGTGAAAGTTGAAAACAAGCAGAAGGGTTGCTTTTGCCAGGTGAGTAGTTAAGTTATGGAGCTCTTTGTTTTACAGTGTTGCAGATTCAAAAAGTTACTTGAAAAATTAATGTAAAAAGCATTCCATCCTGACCTAATAGACAGATAAGATGCTCTAACTTAGGACAGACCGAGGCATAATTTTGGTGCACAGTGAGCACTGCGTACTTTTTTTTTTTTCAATAATCTTCTGGCAACATCTCCTAATACTACTGTTAGAGAAAGGATGATGGACTCTGTTACCCAGTGTAGGTTTACTTAACTTTTTATACAGTTATATGAATAAACAAGTATTTATTACAGTATAGTTTGCACTGAAAAATTAAATCCACTATAGTGCCTGAAACATACTTTGAATGGTTTCATGCTGGTGCATTCACACTACAGAGCTTAAAAGTCTCAGTTGAATCTCACTTAGCTAAAATAACTTGGTTGGCATTTACTTTGGAGTCAGCAGGAGAATACTATTAAAAATTATCTAGGTTTTTATTCTTTTAGGTTACATTACATGGCTGAATATCTTTTTTTTCCCTGCTATATCTTGCACTGAACTTGGCTATGTATTTTGAGGATTTTAATCTGCAAATTTGGAATTTATTTAAAAAAAACCAAAACCAATGTTTGAGCAGTTTCTCAGTTTCACAAAATGCTTCCTGGGCAATTGGCCCAAGGTGGGTAGTCTGAAGAAGTGTAGGACAAACACTACTCCCAGCAGATCGGGAATTTTCAAGAAGCTTGTCCAGTTTGTCCAGAAGTTGGCTCATGAGTTAGTTCTTATACTGAGGGGAGGAATGTTCTTTTTACAAGCAAGCTTACTGAACTAAGGAATCTGGGACCTTCCATTGTTTTGTAAATAACAATTACCAGGTGATAAAAAGTCATTCTCTCAGATGAAGTTGACTTTCCCCGTGACAGTGCACTGGAAGTATTGAACATTATCGGAGACTGGTTTGCAAAACCTTTCCCATTGCAGCTGAGAATGGTTTGTAGCTGTGGGTTAGATATTGGCCACCTGCCCCTCACAGAGAGGTGCTAGTTTGTACCTGCTCCAGGGAACTTGTACCAAATCTCAGAGCACTTGGCAGGGATTCTCTCGTTTGGCAGGAAACACTCCCTAGCCTGGGGCTTTCCTAAACATGCTCCCGGTTACAGGTTCCTCACAGGCGCCTGCTCCAACCACTTTGTTTGGCTTGGGTCTTTTTGTGAAGGTAGCAGCTCAGGTTTTGTAATTTCACCTTTCCTTATACTGTCTTCTAGCAGCAGACCAGCTTAACAGTACAGCAAGTCAACACTGATTCAATTATTTATGCATTTAGTAGTAAGACTTAAATTGAAGCTTTTATTTAAAGGACAGAAACCAGAAGATTAAAATTACCTTACTCTTTCCTTTGCCTGGGATTGCTAGGTTATCTTGCACCGCTAGAAATCTCTAATCTTAATCATCAGAACTAGGAGTTGCTGTGTGCCATACCACTGTTAAACAAGCTGTCCCTTCAGTTTTTAGTACTGAAAGTGTGTCTGGGGCTCTGGTAGCCCCCCCCCCCCCCAACCCCAGGGTATTCTGAACCTAAACAACCTCCTTAATTTTTTCCTTTTCTGTGTTCCATCCCTCATTCTCTAGCTTAATATTTAGGGCTGGCTTTTCCCCTTGATAGCACTAGGAATGCAGAATTGATGGATGACTGTGGCCTGAGGATGCTGCTCTATGGGAGACGTAGCCTATTCTTAAGTTCTACCTGATAAAGTTGGGAGAAGTGAGTTCAGTAATTGCCATTTGTGCTTCTCAGGATGTCAAGGCCCCTTAGTACAGAAGAGTTGTTTCCCCTTTGTGTTTAGTTAACCTGATAGTTGAATGGGATTGCTCAGTTTAGAATTATTAATACAACAGTATCAGACAAAGCTCCCTTTGCTTTCTCTTAATTTCATGACTTGCTTTCTGTAGAGACCACACAAGCTGAGTCTTACACAAATATTGCTTATCTAGTTTCAGACGGTGAATTTGGGTGAAGCTCTCCCCTTCACCCAAATTTTTCAGCTTTTAATTTCCAGAAGTTCCTGCATGTTGTAAGTCTTGAACAATTTCTACTTAACTAGTATTGTATTTAATTATATGTAATTGTACTGAGATTAAGGTCTTTTAAATGTTTCACTGCTACATCTACAGCAGAACTATAAAATTGTCAGTTTCCCTTATGCTGTTGAAATGAAGGAATAGAATTCTTTGCTAGGCAATTGAATAGTTTGGAAGGCTGCAGGAATCGAAGTGGTAGTGTTTCCAATAAATACATTGTTTTTCCTGACGGGGAAGCTCACAAGGGGGACTGAGGCACAAAACTGTGGTGGTTCTTTTGGGATAACAGAGGAACGGGGCTTGAGCCTCAACTGCAGATGCAATCCAGGGCACAGCCCAGCACTTTCTGTACTGTGGGCAGGAGGGAGGTGAGTAGATCTGACCAGATGCTTCTTTGCTGCATTTTTGACACATCTGATGGTGTTGAATGATGTTAAATAATGGCTTAAACAAATAATGTCTCAGATTGGAGGAAGATGGACTTTGCTTTCTATTGTAGTATGCAAGCCAGCTGTAATGGCAGAAGGGCCCTGGACCTAACAAGTCTGGCTCCACTTGGACCTTGGGCCAATATTTCATGCACAGAATTTAAAGTTCAAGAAGTTGCTCCTTGTGTTAGGGTGATAGGAGTGAGTGCTTTCTGGATTTATGACCTGTGGTTAGGGCAACTAGATGCTAATTATGCACCCTCCCAGTGCTCCTGTTGAAGGACAACTCAAGGCCTAAATTTGAGCTGTTTAACTGTTTAAAGCCACTTCTTCAAGGTTTTTTTGTTTTGAGTGTAAACGTAAAGAGATTTTATACAGGCACTCAATAATTTATCACATCAATAGACCTGATGTTTTACAAATAATTTTTATCTTTGATCTCAATCCTGTCAGTTCTCTTATAGTATAAATTATTGAAGTAACATTTTGATTCTTTGAAAGTCTGTCTGCAAAGACAGTATTTTTTTTCTGCTTCCCAAATAGGGCAGTACCCTCCTTGTGATTTGTTTTGGTTTTTGATCAATAAAATATAATTAAACTTTTAAAGTGCAGCAAAGCCAGTACCTTTCAGATAGCTAAGCAAATGATAGCAGAATTTTCACTTCTTGAGACCTAAAAAGTTTTCAGTTACAAGTTTTAGGTGCTTTAATATTTGTAAAAAACAATCTTGTGATAGTGACACAATATGCCAATATCAGAATAATATTGCTAAACGTGTTTTCCCCCAAGGTTGTGGAACTTGTATCTAAGTTCTGACTTAATAGTAACTGTGTTGGAATATCAAAACCTTTTAAATATAATTTACTTTATTTGTAACAAAATGTCCTAACACACTTCTTTGCATGTTCATATACAGTAGATGTTTATTAAATTCTGATTGAACCAGGGTTTGCTATTAAAGCTTCCAGACATGTAATTAACAATTATCAGACTCTGTTGTGTTGTTCTGGAATGCTTGGCAGATTCAAAATTTGCGCTTTGAGAGTATTAATTTGTCCCTCATATATCTCATGTAGGACAGTGTGACTCTTTAGTAGCATCTGATGCCTCTGAGGATGTGCTGCAACTGAGTTCTGCCACAAAGAATTGAAGTTTTCATTCAATCAGTCATCAATTCTTGATGGTCTTGTACAGTTCTGGTGTAATAAAGATCTGGCAAGAGCACTTGAATAAAGAGTGTGACCTTAATTTTGTCTTTAAAAATATCAAAACTTGAATTCAGCTGGAAAGATGGGTTAAAATTATAGCTTGGAGCATTGCTTTGCTCCAACTCCTTTTTTGTTGTTAACCTTGATGATGTTTTTATCATAGCTCTAGGAAAAGTTCAAAATTACATTGCTAAAGTAATTTTAAAGACTTGAGGCATATACTTGTTATCCAAAATGTCTAAATTTAATGAATGTATTATTTAAAAGCAAGTGATTCTTTTCAAATTCCACATAGAATACTTTTGATCACAAGACTGCAAGTTAAGATTGCCACATCATCAAACTTAAAGCATATTGAGATGATCGCCAAAAAATCAGAAAGAAGTTGAACTCTTTTAAAACAAAAGACAGGGGAAAGCATTCTGTTGATAGAAGTAAGGTGGTTTTTTTTAATCTTAATTTTCTCCTTGGTTTCTGCAGATATTTAAGTATATATATTGTAAAGATCGGACGGTGCAATTAAGACCAGAATTCAGAATGCTAGGGCCTAAATAACAATATCTGTAAATGAAGCCCACTGTCCAGTGACTTGGTTAGAAAGATGGGTAATAACAAGGATATTTGTGTTTTGTGATACAATTAACTATGTTTAGTATTTTAGAATATATATCGGTATATACACATTTCTGAAAAGTATAAATCATATTTCTGTTTCCACATCATTATCACTCTAGGGAATCATGAAAAGGGAAGAGAAGCCTTTTCCTATTAATACTGGGAGAAGTAATTAAGCAGACTAGAAGAATATGTCAGGAATTTCCTATTTAGAGATAGGTATTATTTTCTGTTGATGGCAGACAGGATTACAGTATGCTTTTTATAAATGAGAGTGGGTAAAATTTTATACGTTTCATTTTATGAAATTTATAAATGAGAGTGGATGTCAGGAGAAGAAGTGAGAGTCAAGAAAAAATTAATAAACTAAGACTTTTATATAGAAACATATGAAAATTAACAGCTGCCAGACCTGTCCATAGATTTACTTTCTATTTGGCATTTTTTTCCGAGTAGCAGGAAGTAAAAAAGAGGCTCTAAGCAGTGGTATCATAACCTCTCTTAGGTCAGTGGATTCAGCACAGTGGTGTGAACCACTGTGTATGAAAGTATAACCAGGCCAGCATTTCAAAGTGTAGATGAAATTGGTAATTTTCCTGCCCTTTCCTCAAGTACAATCCAAGTATTTAAGGAGTGTGCCAAATCTTAATGTAGAATGGAGCTTTGGAATGTACCCTGCTTCTGTCATCCCAAGCTAACAGGGTTTAACTAATATAATTTAGAGCAGGGAAGACATGATGATGCTTCCATACATGATGAATCATGTGGATGACAAGATGACTTTTTAAAAATCTTTTTGTAGTCTGTTTCCTTGATACAAATTCATTTGAGGGGAAAATTGTGTTCTTTTCCCCTTATCCTGTTTTCCAAAGAATTTTAGCTTTAAGTGATTCAATATTCCATTTGCCTTTCTTCTTTCCCTTCAGGTCACTTTTTAGTTGATTGATAAATCAGAAGCTAGATAGAGCTCCTTCTGTGTGTCTGAGTTGAGGGGGAAATGAACCCATTTTTTCCTTTTCTTTGCTCTTCTGCCTGGTTGGCTGCCAGTGAGCTCTCTGGCACAGACTGGCCAGGCCCAGAGTCCCTGACTGTGCCCAGCTGGCATGCTGGACAAGTATGGACTGGGAGATGTGCTAGGGGATGATCCGAGATGTAGGAGAGATGTCAGAGTATTGTGCACTGATAAGGAATATAGAACCAAATATTCAGGAGGACAGGGATCATTGAATCACTCTAGTCTCTTGCTCAAAGCTAGATCAACATTAAATTTAGAGTGGGTTGCTTAGGGCATTAAGTGGCCAAGTCTTAAAAACTTGGGAGGTGGGACAGTCTACAACTTGTTTGTGCAAAGTGTTCCATTATTTGTCTTCATAAAAGAATTCTTCCCTATATCCAGTCAGAAACAGGTGTTTCAGTTTATGAATTTATTTCTTGTTCTTCTTCCAGGGAACCTTAATAAAGGGTCTGGCTCCATCTTCTCAATAAACTCTGCCTTAAGTCTTCTTACTCCAAGAAGAACTCTCATGTTCTCCTTGTGTAGGTCATGTGTTCCAACCCCATGACCATCTTGTTGACTTTTCCCCATACTCAAGTGTTTCAAGCTTGTTTTCTTGTCCTGGGTGACCCAAACACAGGGGATTGTAGATGTGTGCTGAGTGAAGAGGACTAATCGCCTTCCTTGACCCAATCAGTGGGTTGGTTACCACTGATTTACTGTGTTGCTGCAGATACAACCCACTTGTCTTCATGGGTGCCGGGGTGCAGTGCTGGATCCTGGATAACCTGCCGGCCTCCAGGCTCTCCTGTGCTTCCCGTCAGTGCTGCTGACCCCATCCCATGGCATTCCAGTGAGTCCAGCCCAGGCACAGGGCTTTGCACTTGTCCTTCAAGAGTTCCATGAAGTTCCTCATTTCACTCACCAGGCCCTTTCCCTCTGCACTGCTCAGGGTGGTACCATCTGCAGACTTGGTGAGGGGGCTTTGTGTCTGACCCCCAAGGTCCCTGAGACACTCATTAAGAAGAGTAAGTCCTAGGACAGATTCCTGAGGGACTCCATGGCCCCTGGGTAGTTTTCTAGACTTGGGAGTATTATGTTGAGGGATTTAGGAGAAGAAAGTTACTTGGGATATTGCAGAGGCTGATGAAAGACAAGAATCTTAAGGCATCAGGTATCTCAGAGAATGGTCCATTGATTATGGATGATTTTCTGAAGAGTTAAAGGGACAAGAAAAGCCCTATAATAGTTGACTTCACTTAAAGAATTCTATTTTAAGATTAGAAAGACCTTTATGGTGAAAATAACCATGATGGCAGCAGTTCTTGTTATAAAAGGAGCGTATGTGTTTTCAGGGAAGTTGGGTAGCTATAGTTACACTGAAATTCAAGGAACTGTAACAATTACACATTCACACTCTTACCTAGAATATGGCAGGATTTTCCATCTCAAACCTCTTTTCTGGAGACTAGTTAATTAAATGTCCCTTCTTACTTGCATTTTATCTTTCAGACTAGGGTTTTCTGATTGATGGCTTTGCTTACATGTGTTTGCATAGTAAAATGGTGCATGCTTAAATAAGCCTTGATATTGCCAGTCTGACTTGGAGGAGCTGTTCGTGCCCATAGGAGTTGTCCTCCTGACTTCAAGGACTTCATTTGCCTGGATGGCAGTTGCAGTGTTGGGGTTTAATGTGTGTGTCTGCTTCCCATTACACATTCAGCTTTCAGCAACCTTAAGTGCAGCTCCAGCTCTATTACACAGGACAAATTGGACACCAGGAAAGGTTTAATTTAATTTTTTCCCCTATGATAAAGCAAAAATTAGTTGAAAAGCACATATACATCTAGCTGAAATCCTTAAGGTAACATACAAGATAGAGAGTGAGTGATTAAGTTCGTTTAAGAGGTAACCACTTCAAAGAATCGTTAAAATGAACACCAGCGGTGGCCGGAGTAGAGAACTGTGCTGGGGAGGCCCAGCGGGGCTGTGGTCCAGTCATCACTAGGATGGGCAGATCCCGCTAGAGCGTGAGCCGGGGGAAGGAAAGGGACAGATCCCGCTGGAGCGGGAGCCAGGGGAAGGGAAGAAGGGACGAGGTGGGGCAGGTGCCGGCTCCCCCTTGCGCGTACGGTGCCGCTCCCGGTGCCACCAGTGCCGGGACCAGGGCGCACGGCACCGCCGCTTGCTTTTCCCACATCATCTTTTTAGATGTGAAATAGTTTCTTGGTCTTGAATTCAGCCATGGAAAGGTAGGAACGCCTCACAAAGCAAACACTCGCTCTCTCCCTTGTGCAGCCGAGGCTGGCATTTGCTCGGGGACCCCTCCCCAGATGAGGATTCCTCTTGTAAATGGCTCTGTAGGCAGCACTTTCCAAAATAGTCACATTTTCTGTACTGTTTTGCTTAACCATTCATATGTCCCAATCAAACCACTTTTGAAAGTCTTGAGTCCATTCAATGGAAAACAGACTCAGCCTATTTATTCCTTTGTGGTGGGTCAACACACAATGGTCCATACAAAATGCAACTACCCGTTTTTATCCTGTATAAAATATATATATCTCTGTGTGCACACAGGGAATTTTCTGTCCAGAAAACTGCCCTGCTGCGGCCACATACACCTTTGTAGGACTGTAGTTTAGTTTAGTACATATGTTCATGTACCTACAAATTTATATCCAATACTTAGTAATTATTTTGATGAATTTAGGAGTCTTTAAGTGTTACCATATTCTTTTTTTCTGTAGTTTGGATGTTTTTTAAATATATAAATGCATTAGACTGTAGACTGCTTTTCTTATAAACTCATCATGATGTATCAAATGTCCAAATAACTCTGAATATGTGTTGGAGGGACAACTGGTGTTTCTAAACAACTCTTTTTAATATGACTTTATTTGTTTGCTTTCAGTTAATCGTTTTTTTTCTCTGAAGAATTTCTGTTATCAGTACTATGCCAGTGGTGTAGGCTACAGGATGCAACAGAATGCTTTGGGCTGCAGCCTCACCTGCTTGACACTGAAATTCATCTGCACTAATGCTTCTGAAAATAAAGGAATTGTCTCAGAACAGCTGAGAACTCAGATTGTCTCATACTCATATGCCTTGGTTTAATATGCCAGGCTAAACGTCAGCAAAGTTCTTAAATGCTTTCAAGTATTAAAGAAATTCTCTGATTTCTCTTTCAAACTTGTAAAGTAGTCACACCCTTTTCAAGGGATCATGGATGTGTCACCAAAGCTGCATAAATACATCATCGTGGACTTGTGTATTCAGGAAAACGAAGTTATGACATTAAGTCCTTTAGAGCTTTGTTTGTGTTTGGGGTTTTTTTCTTTGGGGGAAAGCTAATTCTGTTTTGTTTTGTTTTTTTTGCTTTAGCTAAAAAACTAGGAATTACTGACGTGCCAGCTGAGGTCATTACTTTTATTTCCCATGCAACACAGAACAGATTAAGAACAGTGATAGAAAAAGTGACAGTGATAACCCAGCACCGGATGGAGTCATACAAAGTAAGTGTGCCCAAAATGGGTTTGTGTTCCCACGAGGTCAGTGGTGCTCAGCACAGCCACACTCTGCTTCCTGCTGCAAAGCTTCCCTGGACTGCAGGTTTGTCAGCTCAGCAAACAGACTGCTGGCATGGTGGTTCTGCCTGCCAGCTCATCATCCTCCTCTCTGATGGAATTTGTCTGTAGAATTGTTTCTGTCTTTCTGTGCTGCAGCGTCTGGCACGGAGCATGTGCTAAGCTATTTCTGCTCATGGATTGTGACTAAGACTTGATAGCTTCGTTTGTGTCCTGGGTATCCATGAATTGAATCAAAATTGCTTCGGTATTTAGGAATCTATAGTAACTTTTCTGGATGTGAGAAATAATAATATTTTACAAAAGCTGCCAATATATGCCTTAGCAACTTAAAAATCCAGCTGTATATTCTTCACTGCAATTAAACATGCTTTTCTGTTTTAAAAAATTTAAAGGTAGAATTCTACTCTGATTCTTTCATTGGTGATTGTATTCCTGAAGAAAATTGAAACAATTTTGATATTTTAAACCAGGGGAAAATGTAAATAAGGATCTAACAAACCAGTTTGAAATTCAAATGAATCAAATATTTTTATTGATATATTTGAAATATCTTTCCCAGTAGAAGTGAGGTGCTTGTTAGTTATTATAGTTGTTAAACTGGTGCCAAAGTAAGATGACAATAACTAGTTGTGTGTTGTCTAAGCTGTATTTAGATTTCTTTAGCATATATATACATTGAATAACTCTGGCTTAATTTTTTCCTTGGTTTTGTGGTGTACTTTATTGCATTCCTGGAGCGGCAGTCTTGTCAAACAGCTTTGGACTGTGTCATACTTAGCCCACCTGTTTCCCAAACCTGAGTCACAGTTGGATTGATTCTATGTGATATTTGCAAAAATAATAATCTCTGGTATCTCTGACTGTAATCAACATCATTGTAATAGAAAAATGGATTAAAAAATACAGCCCTCTATTCCAGGTTATTACGCACATGTAGGTATTTCATTGTAATTGATGGATGCATTCTACTATATTGGATTAAAAGTAAAATCTCCTTGTTTCTTTTCAGTACGCTTTATCAGCTTCAGAAGTGTTAAATTCCTCCTTGCTTCTCTCTAGGATGGTGTCTGAGAAGCAAGCAGTTTGCTTAGCCCATGTTAAGCCAAAGAAGCATTTAAAATAATGTCTTAAACAATCCTTAGGAAAAAAATAGTGTTGTCTCTGAATTGTAGCATTGTCATTGTATTCTGTATTTTTCTTGGTTAATGGTCTTCTTTGATTTCATAGCAGGGTAGTCAAAAAGGAAAACATTTACGTAGACAAATGGGATGAAATTAATGTGGATAACTTACTTTTCCGACTGACATTCTAAGTGTTCTCCATGTAGCTCATGTCATAAACTATCCTGGTTGCTGTGTGGTAGGAAAGCTTGCATGCTTTTAGTTGTCATAAGCCTCTGTTTTAATTGTAGTTAGAGGCCTATTTTCAGCTGAATTTTTAGCTTTAATGCTTTTATAATGCTGCACTTTGAGAAAGTCTGTTACTAGTTCAAGATTAGTACAAATGGAGGAATTACAGGTTATAAGCCTGGTTATAAACCATATCTAAGATTATTCAGTAATAGAGTTAAGCATTTTAGATGCTTTGCATCTTTAGGTCTGTTGGTTTTATTTTTATTAACTCTTTGATGAATCTGGTGCTGATAAATCAATCCTTGTGTTTTTAAAGTTGCTTAGGTACTAATTACCAAACTCGCACTGCATTCTTAACCATAGGCTGGCTTCATTCCCCGGAGCCAAAAAAATAGTAATTTTCTTTTTATTATTACACATTTATTATTATACAGTACGGTGGAAATATTTTAATGTGTAACACCTACAATTTTTAAATGCATGGTCTTGATAAAGTGCGTGTTTTTCTAAAGGCCTGTCCCTGTTTTGCAGGATGATGAATGGTACGAACAAGCCACAGATGTCCGATCACAGCTAAAGTTCTTTGAACAGCTGGAGCGTTTAGAAAAGCAAAGAAAAGATGAACAAGAGAGGGAAATCTTGCTGAAGGCTGCCAAGGTATCACTTCTACTGTTTTTTTAACTACTTAACAGTCCATAGCCTTCAAACAATTATTTAATTTTGTGATACATGTTTCATAAACACATTTTGTTCCTTGCAACAAGAAAGGTGCTGTTGGTGTGACATCACACCTTTAACTCGTAAGTCAGGCTGTGATCTGTGCTGACTCCCGACCCACCTGCCAGGGATGTCTGTGTATTTTCAACGTACAGCTCCAAATTTGATGAGTTCTTGGGAATACAGGAGACAGTGGCTTAACACTTCCAAAATAATTCTGTGAAATGATTTTTACAATTGCCTTTGAAATCTAATAGATGCCAAGGGTTTCTCTGCCACTGGAGAATCATAGCCTACACTTCTGGTCTTTCAACAAATTCAGTAAATTCTGATAGATTTTTTTTGAGACTTTTTACTTCTTAGATTTTTAGACTTTGTTTTTAAACAGTTTTGTTAATTTGTTCATCTTCATTTAAATGTGTTCCACTTGCTTCTCCATAACTGCATTATTTGATTGATTCATGCCTGTCTTCAGTTAACTGTCAGTTCTTCAGGACTTGTTCCTTTGTAACTTTAATTCCAGAGACTGAGTGTTCATATGTGCAGTAGAACAAACTCAGATATTATTGTTTCAAAAGCACATAGGTATAGATAAATCTCCTGCTTGTAAATTTAATCATATATATAATATCTAATTGCAAATAAGTTTATCCCTTAGTTATCCTATTTTTAATTGTATTTGAATCTTCATTGAGTTATTTATTGAATATTTTGAAGAGATTATACAGAACAACTCAATGTTCAATTATAACACCGCCTCCTGATTTTATGCCATTGATGTTCACAAATGAGAGATATTTTTTTAAAAAAAACCAAGCCCTAGCCTTGCTTATTTAGAAGTCTATTTCTCAGTTAGGCTGCTTTAATCTGTCCTATTTGCACTCTTAATTTATAATTATTCACATTATTATATATCCCACAAATTTTTGCACAGCATAGATACTCTTCTAATGTTTTGATGTAAACACATTTGCTGTTTTCATTCTTGAATTCTTACTTATTAAAAATAAGGAAATGTTTATTTATTTTCTATCCTGTTTTCTCCATTCAGTGATTATATCTTGTTTCATTTTCTTGAAATTGAAATGATATCTTGTTTCATCTTGAGTCATTTTCTGTGTAGCCTGCTGCTTGCTAGTTACGTTGGTAGTTTTTTCAATGGACATTGAGAAAAATGCAGTAGCTTATAGTCCTTAGCTCAGAAATGTTTCCCTGACTGGACAAAGTCTTATGCAGGCTGATCTGAGATTGGATTAGAGAGCCTCCTGGTGTTCCTTCCAATCTGAATTCCTTCATGAATTGATATTCTATGTTTTGGGCACGGTTTTTTGTTGTTGTTTTAGTCTTGGATAGTATAAAGTCCTGTGAAGTCTAAATATAGGAAATAAATACATGATCATCAAGTTTGATTCCTATAAAATACAAAGAAATTAAAGAATTCTACAACAAAGAAATGTGAAAGAATCCTCTAACTGATTTGAAAAAAATACCTTAATGAAATTATTGAATGCATAAATCATCTTTGTAACCAGGAAGCTTGGAAGAAGTACATGATATACTATAAAAATATGTGAAGGTAAAAAATAAATGAAGTGGTTAAAAATCCAAACTCAAAGCACAGAGTAGCCATGGCAGTGCTGATTTATCAGTATTAATGTTTAGAGAGAGAAGATGAAGACACTGTGGCCCCCTTGGGAGGTGCTTATGCAATATTGTGATTTAAGTGTAAATGCCAATTTGGAACTGAACTTGCTTTGTTCAGCTGGTGTTCCCCAGTCTGTTCTGATGGACTTATTGTTAGACTTACTTAGCACATGGTTTGGCGAAATAGGGTCAGATTACAACTTTTTGTTCTAAACAATAGATTTAACATTATTTCCTTAGAATCTCTGGTGCTGCTCAAATGCAAAAGCATGTGTACATGAACAGTGGTATTTGTTGAGGTCTTTATTCTAAATTCCTATGTACTAATTCCTTATCCAGGATTTTGGGGTTTTCCTGGTTTTTTATGAACATGTCTTGTTGCCTGAGGAGAGCTCAGCCCTTCTGGAAAGGATGCAGTAATTTTAGTGACACAGTAATGAAATGGACACAGTTAAAATCTGCCCCAGCTGCCTGGTGAAGTGATATCCATCAGTACCCCCTTCTGTCTGTCTGTGTCCTGGTGATATTTGTGTCTGCAAAGGAGGAGGTGCTTAAGCTGGCTCTGGAGACTCAAATATCCATTATGCAAAGGCGTTGTTCCCCCAGTCACGGCACCTTTGTCACCTTGACAGTGTTGTCTTTAAAATACAAAAAACTTCATGGTTTAAAGTTAAATTTCTTTTTCTGGTTTTTTGTTACGGATGCTTAAATCTAAAAATCATATTTATTTATAACTGTAACTTCTTAATGTGCCTTTGAGAGAAACAGCATCATCTTTTATCTTGATAGTGTTTTGACATGTTGTTGTGCAATGTGTTCTTAACATTACTCAGCAGAAATATTTTAATGAAAGTTTCAGAGCTTCCTGCTAATGGTACCTCATCTACTGCCCTGTATGGAAGAGCATAAGCAGGTTGAATTTGAACAGTGAAAATTCTTTTTTAACTATTTACACCTTGGAGCCTTGTTAACAGCCAAAGCCCAGGTTTTGACAAAGAATAAGATAGTGAAGGAAATGTTTTGGACATTGAAGCAGATGGTGTTAAATAATCTACTTAATAACAGGATAATCAATGGAGAAGATAATGAAAAATGAAGGAATAGGTTGAAATCAAAGAGGAGGCAGCATGAGTCTTTGGGAAGCCTTGGAACTGATCTGGTAATTTAGCATAACAGTTCAGTAAGGGGTGGGGGAAGGAAAAAAAAAGGGAAGTGATGCCCAAAGAAAGTGTCAGGTTTGCAGGTTTTTGTTGGTTTGTGTGGTGGGTGAGTTTCTTTAGGAGGAGAAAGAAAAATATTTGACACAAGTGTTCTGGTTGATCTGCAACCGTAATTTCAGTTGTTACAGTAGGAAATTATTGCAAAATTTGTAAGCACTCAGATGGGCTTGGTTTTGCTTCAGGAAGTATTTTTGGGAGAAGGAAACGTCAAATCAGATGAGAAGGTAGAAGGAAAACCAAGTTAGGTTTCAAAAAAATACAATTTTTGACATTCTAAGAAAAGTCACTAAAGTCAAAATTAGCTGTGATGCTAGATGAGTGTCTTTGAAACAAAATAGCAGTATTATTTAGCTTGTGAAATGAGAGAATTTTACAAAATCTTATGTCCCATGCCTGGGAAATACTTGAGAAATAGAAACTAGCTTAAAAGCATTGTGAGTGATGTTCTCATTCCAGTGAGATATTTTGAGGGAAGACAAACTTGACAGGAAAGGAAAAATCATGCTATGCTGTAGTAGCAATGCAACATACAATTTCTTTTACATTAAAAATCTAAAAATTGAAGCTACTACTACGCTGTTTCAGGAGCCAAAATGACTTCCTGCACCTCAGGGATCCAGCATCATGTTCCACAACATTCCGTAACCTTCCACAACATTTCAGAATGTTCCACAACATTCCCATACCAGCCTTGAACATGTGGCCCAAAGCATTTCTTTAATTTACTTTCTAGTAATTATTTTTATTGTAGAAGTGTTTAAAGGCATCTTGGTCCCCAAACTGGGATCCAGTCACTTTCTGCTGCTGGAAGAGCTCCTGGCTCAAGCCCCCAGAAAATGTGGTGTGTCAAAAGGAGAAGCTGTGCAGGGAGGAACTGAGCTGCCTTGGTTGACACTGATTTTGGGTTTCCTTCCTGACATGAGCATCACAGCTGAAAAAAAAAAGGCACAAGGAGGGACCATCTTGTGTATAAACACAGAGTAGAGCAGAGTCTCTTTAAAGGAAATATTTGGGAAAGTCAACTCTTGGCCCTGGTTTGTTTTGCCAGTAAGAGCCACTGGCTGTTGTTGCCAGGTGTGTGCTGTGTGCAGAAGCAGACATTCTCTCTGGGGCCTTTGGGGATGGTACAGGCAACACTGAGGAGAACTGAGGAGAGTCTTAGGGCTGCAGAAAGGTCAAAAGCCAGATTAAAATCACGTGAGGAATTTACCTTTACATTTGACATAGTGTGTCTAGGGTGGATTTTCAGGGGGGAATGGGGGGGGAGAAAAAAAAAAAATCAACAAAAACCAAACCCAAACCAAACCCAGCAAAGCCCTGGTCTTATAATAGTAAATCTGGATTCTTGCTGCTTTCATAACTATTTCCAAAAGCTGGAAAATGCAGGTGGTGTCTGTCAAGTTGAATGAAGTTCTGGTTCTCGGCTAATAATGGAAATATTTCTGGCAGCAGAAGGAGTAGGAGGTTGTAACTGATTTGTTGTTGTTTTGTTGTTTTTATTTTTTAATTGTTTTTTGGAGAGAGTGATGACAGTAAAGAGTTTCAGCTTGGGGTTGTCGTGGCTCTCAGAAAATGAATGAATCATACTTCTATGTTATCATCTATGATAAAGTGGTTCACATTGAAATTAGTGTGTTAATTGATCTGCTTGAACTGACTGAATGCCTTTGTATCTTATTATAACATTAATGTTGAAATTTATTTTCCAGTCTATGCATTCAGTTAGTCTAATATTTTGAGTGTTATGTATTTGTAGCACAAGTCTGTCAAGTTCTAGGATCTTAAATACAACTATCACGAGTAAGATGTTCTGTAAAAAGAAAAATTACATAAGTAAATGGAAAATTATGTTTAAAGTTGTTTGTAAAGTAAATAAGCATTTATGGATGATTGTGATTTTTATAGTCCTGTAGGCTGAAGGGCTTTTTTATTGGAGAGATCATTGAGATTTGGTGCTGCAGATTTCGTTCCGCATGTAGTCTGTGATGATTTGGAGGGGCTGCTCCCTGAGTCTGAGATGAGTTCAGCTGTCATTCCATTTTAATCCTTTCCCTCTCTTCTGAGAGTGGTGGATTCAGTGCAGCCTGCTGTCTGCATGGGCACTTGGAACTCACTTCTGATGAGAGGAGAGCAAAATGGGAATTATTGTGTTGAGATAATTTTCTGAATTTTTAGGGATTTTTTATTGCAATTTTAATGATTTTAATATAAATCATTTCTCAGACTTGTGCTTTTGCATTCTACCACACCATGATTGTAACACTGAGCAGAGTTTTACCCTCAGCTATAATGCTTTTAACTTTCACTTTTTATTCACAAAGCTAATGTGAAAGCAAAGTGTTTCATGTTGCCAATTTAATTTCTTTAATTAAAAGTGAAAGTTATAAGCTGGTACAGCCTTGGGTGAAGTTCCAATGTCATCAATGGGGAAAAATAGGTTTAAAATTGAAACTGTTGGCACGGCAGTGGGTCTCAATAGTACAGCACCTGCAGTTGTGATTCTTAACTTTATCTAATGAAAAAAGATGAATTTGAGGCATTAAAGACCCCCAGTGTATATATTGGTAAGGGGCACTAGAGCTGCAAGTACCTTAACTGGGGTCAGATGTAGCTGAATGCAGGAGAGACATTGTGAGACATTTCCCAACACAGGTGTAACAAGCTGAGACTTCAAAGTCCTTGCAAATCTAAACAGAAAACTTCTTTTTGTTAGTGGATCAAAAATTCAGCAACAGTGCAACTTTGACATTAATAATCAAGCAAAGTATTGAATAATTATGATAATGAAACACATCAGAAGTACTTTTGGTCTGTCCATCTGCATAGACACAGAGTATGCTCCAATTTTAAAAGAATTGGTGCATGTATTTAAGTATTATGTGGGCTATAAATATCCTTATAATTTTAAAAATGCTTTAATGCTTTCTAATTTAAGACAATTCTATGAAATCTGAAACACCCTTACAACTACACTGTTCCATGTTTAATTAAATGTCTTGTTTTGTGGCCTCCTGCCTTAACACAAGCCAGGGGAAGAGCTGAGGTTTGGAACATTAGGGAGCTTGGTACCATGTAAATGAAACTCCTATTTCTGTTGTTTTGGATACACACATTTAACATACACTGCTTTTCATACTTTGGAAGTCAAATATTTCCATAAACCTAATGTGATCTATGCCATTTTCAGTTTCCAGATAAGGAGCTCTGTAACACAAAGCACTTTGGTTCTTCACAATTAAAATACCACGTTGTCTGGTCTAATAAAATAGCTGGTGTTTGCGTAAAATGTTAACAAACCTGGTTTGCTGAATACATTCTCAGCAGGAGACGACATTTAATGTATTTAAAAGTGTGTTATCTGCTTAGGATCAGTCCTGGGTTTCTCTAAAATTACTATGGGAAGCTAGTTTGCTTGCTTCTAAAGGTGTTTATTCATCAACAGGAAAACACATTGTGTACATGCAGCCTGTTCTATTTACAGATCTAGACATGAACAGGGAGGGGAAAGCAAAGGAATTGTGATAAACTCCTTGAAAGTATTTTATTTGGTGGGTTCTCTGATTAGTGGGTGTTTCCAAAGCTTTGGAGGAAGGAGATATTGGTGCATTAAAACATTTTGGTAAAGTGTGTTTCACAAAAAGGTGAAGTGCTGCATATTGAGATTTGGATGTTAGAGGGAAAGGAGGAACGAAGCAAAAGCACAAAATATGAATTAATTTGAAGAAAAAAGTTAAACTGCAGTTAAAGCTAGGAATGATTAGTCAATAGCTTGAGAAAAGTAAGCATAAAATACTAAAATAATTGCTTGGTGATGTTGACATGTAAACAAGCACTACAAGAGCTGAGCAGCAGCAAAATTGTGCAAACTTTTCAGAGGAAGTGAGAGATGTTCACATGTGGAATGGAGTGTAAAGAGAACCCAGTGACATTTCTAAAGCTTATTTAGGCACCTCTCTTAAGCTTGACATTTGCATTTGCTTATATTTGCTTTAATTTTTGTTGCATGAACATTGGTGAAGCCTTTTATAATTTACATTAGATCATAAAGTGAAGAATTAATGAAATAGTTGATGTTTATACTTGTCCTTTTAATACATGTTAGCCTCCATATGCTGATGATTGTATTTCTGAAGCTTACTGACACAGTAACTAGCAAGAAAGTACTTTAGTCTTACAAATCTGCTTTTTAAAAAATCTGTTAAAATTTATCTGAACACAAAACAGTTAAATGATACATCCAATGTAAAGTTGGAATTCTGCTTGTTTGAAACAAGGAACTAGCCTGGATTCTTTGCAAAAGCTCTTTGGCATAGAATCAAGCAATAGCTAGAAAATCATTGCATTATTCTAAATGTAAAAGTAATTCTATCTTCACCTTCAGTCTGGGTTATATATGCAGCTTCACCTGATATTTTAGATCTTCATTTTTGAAACAAGATTCCTGTATTTGATACTGTTCAGGAGTTGAGTACCTGTTTTCACCTCTGCCATAATTTTTATCATTTATTTATTGTGAACAAGCTGGAGGTTTACAGAGAGCCCACGATTTGCTTTTGCATGTTGAGATTACTCTGAACTACTTTTATTTGGTCAGTTTCTGGGGAAGAAAGAAAAAGCCCCAACTTTTAAAGATGTTATTTTACTCTGTAGCACTTGCAGAGTTTTTCCTTCACTTACAGAGTGCAGGAAATTGCAATGTTACTTTGCATCTACAACTTTAATTTTTCTTATGGTGTCCCCAAACACAACGTACATCTGGCGTGTTTCTATCATTTCCTTGTAGAAAGTTTGTAACAATATTAGAAGTCTCAACTGGATTCTCCTAGGACACTCTGCTTTCTCCTAAAGCTGACGTGCTTTTAACTTGTACTTTGCATTTGGCAAATTTTCAGCTTCCTATAGTAAAATAACAATACTTTGTGTTTCTGTACTTTCACTATAAGACTCACAAGGCGATAGAAATTCATTGTACATTTATAAATTTATCATCAAAACCCATGAAAGGGCTAAACATGCTTTTCCATACATCATACTGGAGAAACTGAGGCTCCTGTGACTGAACTGTTATTGCAAAATGACAGCAAGGACCTTGTTCAGTTCATAAATACTGACTTGAGCCCATCTCCCAGAGAAGCAGCTCACTGACTGGGGTTTTGTTAGTTTGGTTTTTAACCTGATAGGTATAAATATAATCAAGTTCTTAGTAATTGCTGTGCTGATTAGAAACCCAGCTCTCTGGCAGACCCACATATTTCATGAAATACCTTTTTGTCCTTTTAACATTAACTAGGTCACATTATCTACATTTTTCTTTTTGTTTGGCCACAGCAGTTAGAAGGAATCTCAGCCTGTGTTGAGGTGGACTTTCTTCCTTGGTTGGCACAAGCACAACATGAGAGTCTGGTTTGGTCATTGGCTATCTCAGATTTTGTCATTCCTTTGCTGCAAATGCTGTTCTGTCCAACAACCTTTTATGCCAACAGACAAAAAAGCACTTGCAGATGTTGTTGGAGGGTGAAGCTGATAGGCACAGTGGAAGAGTTAAGCACATCTAAAAATCTCATTATTGTTTAATATCACTCTACATTATCAGCACTGTGTTTTATAGGTGTGCTATAGTAGTTGAAAAAAAATAATCCCAGTTCAAAAAAAAAAAAAAAAAAAAAACCAACCAAACTCACAAAAAACACAAACTCACAAAAACTAACTGGAGAAAGGATACAGAATTCTGTGCCAAATGATAGCCAGGGCATTCTCCAGGTGTATCAAAAACAGTACACAACCCTTTTAAGTGTAAGCCCTTAAAACCTATCTCCATTTGGTTTTCTTAATGGATTTTTGACTCCTGACCAGAATATGGTATGAGAAATTTCAGCACCAGAAAAAAAAAAAAAGATAATATGTAAGTTTGCAAACTAATATTCTTTCAAGTTTCAGGTCTGCCTGCAGCATAGCAATAAGCAAAGAACAATAGATAGGAGAGGGCACAGATATTTCTTTAGGAGTTGTGTAAATGATATCACTTTAAATCTCAAAGAAATACTGAAGTAGAACTACTACATACCTCAGGTATCAGGAACAACAGTTTTCCATGGATGCCACAAGTTTTATTGGAGCTTCTTACAACTTTTAATGCAACCGTTGCTGAATGCTGACCTATCACATGCTTATAAAAGCATAATGTGTGTATTATTTGCCTCTCGAGTTTTGAATTCCATCAGTCTGAGAACATGTAGTGAGCACAATTATAAATTTAATGGTTTTTAACATATAGGTATAAAATAGTCTGTGTTTAAAGAAATGTACTGTTACAGGTTGTTATTGCAATTAAACAGTTGGCTTTTAGAGCTGTTCCTGGTTTTGAAGGAAAATACAAAAGTTGTCATTTAGCAATACATACAGAGTTTTAAAAATGACAACACTAATATTATTAGTAGTGCATGAATGGGTTTAACATATTGTATTTCTATGCTGTACTCAAAGTAAGCTCATATGGAATAGTAACATCTTTAAAATAAAGATTTACCATTTGGGAGGGCAACTCTGCAATGGTTGTCAATTCTGCTCTTGGATGCTTGATTTTTTTTGTATTTAATAATTGAAATCAAAACCTGTATGGAAACTTTCACATTGACAAAAACATGGTCAGGTTGGGGTGTTTTGTTTTGGTTTTCTTTTCATTCAAATCTAGACTACATCTCATTTACAACTGAACATTTAATAGTCTTTTGGGTGAGGCTCATGGCTTTGAAATTGCACTTCTATCAATTTAAGCATCCCATGTTTGATACCTTGAATCCTGTTCCTATTTCTTTGCTATTTTTTAACTTACTGCAACAGATGAGGGGTTCTTAAACCATCTGTTAACCTTTTTTCCCCATTTTTTTTAAACATGTAGAGTCGCTCAAGGCAAGAAGACCCAGAGCAAGCTAGACTGAAACAAAAAGCAAAGGAGGTAAGCAGAGCTAGAGATCATTACACTTGACATTTCAAGGCTTGAACATATTAATTTTTTATGCCTTGCTACTTGTATATCGTTAATAAAAATCTGACTAAAAACTTTTTAGGATGTATTTGTTGCTTTGCCTTTGATCTTAATGTTTGCAAACTAATACATTAATACATGTGAAGCCTAAGGAGATTTTATAAGAGAATATTTCCATACATTACATTTTCATTTCCATTTTAGGTAGCTGTAGCTTTTGTTGGGTTGTTGATGACAGCAGCTCTAGATTTTGGTGGAAAATGTATGTCTTTGTCTTTTTGTAAAATGTCACTTTCTTAGAAATGTGCTACTTAACAATTTTGTTCTGGTAAAATTCGTTCAAGTAATGTAATTGCTAATCATTTTCTCTGCCCTGTGATTCAGTGGACTATTTACTCATTTGTCTAAATTACAATAATCTAAAAAATATGAAATAATTTCCCATAAATTTGTGGTATGTTACTCTAAGAGTACTTCAATTTGCTATAAAAGAGTGACTGTCCTTTGCGTAAGGCATCTCATGTCTTAGGATTGGGTTGTAACTTAAATCAATTAGAAAGATTAAAATATCCATCAGTTGAAAGCAATTTCAGCAAAATGATGCCATTCTTTTTAGCCAACTTCTTTGGATGTACACATTAGCAAGTAATAATTATGCACTGGAAGGTAAGATATACAGAAAAATGCATATAGGAAGTTCTTCTGTATTGACTTGTTCTTCCTGTTTTGTTTACCTCTTGGCAGTATTCTGTAGTCTCGTTAGCTGCACAGATTTTATATATATGTCAGTCCAAAAATTCCAAATACATGGATGAGTTTTGGCTTCATTTCATTACGTGATTATGTATTAAGACTTGCCCAAATGAGTTCTTCTAAACATTAGACCAGGCCTTAGTGTTTCCAGAGCTGGATTTGTCAAGTAAGTGTTGAAATTAAATAGAGTAATCAAGTTGTTTGGCAGGAAAAGAGGCAGTATTTTAATAGTGATTGGGTTTTGTATGTAGCTAGTGTATGCAAAGGAAGATTCAGATTTCTCAGAGTAATTGATGGCAGGCAGAAAGGGCTATTGATCTGAGAACTGAAGCTGCCGTGCTGCTGGAAGTGAACAGAGCTAGGATTAAATGCATTGCTGCTGCTGCATCAGTGTTGGCTTTCCTGGGCATTTGTCCTCAGCCATTGGAAACTTGAGGAAGTGAAAGACAGGGGTAGTAAACCCACATTTTCCAGTAGTCATAGTGGAATAGGTGTTCTTTGATGGCTGTGGGGCAGCCTGGCGCTGTCGCAGTGCCGGTGTGTGGCTGCAGGACTGCCTGGATTTGGGAACTGGGGCTGTCCGGGAGCCGATCCCCAGCAGAGGGAGCGCCGCTGACTGCCCTGGAAACACAGGGGCGGAGCGGTTCCGAGGGATGGGGGCAGAGTAAAATCGGAGCAAATCTTCCGTAGTAGTGGATTAGAAGTGGTTGGAGCACACTGGTGTGTGATTGAAGTACTGGCTTTACCTGAGGCAATCCAGAAGGAGCTCCTCAGCCTGGGTGCTGCACCCTCTGCTCTTGGACACTGGCCCTTCCTGCTTTCCCAGCCTGCTCGCAGAAGTGCATCATTTGCTGGCACCACACCTCTGTCTGAAGTTGAATTTCATTCTACATGTTTGAAAACGTAAGAAATGTCTCCAGTTTTAGTAATCAGGGTTCTAAAGCACTAGAGACTTTCACTTAAAATACTAAAATTTAGTTAGTAGAAACATTTTCTTTTGCAAAGGGGAGTGTGGCATGGTACTGGCAAGATGTTGTTTTAATATTGGTCATATATTTTTCTACATTGCATACTGGATATATGCTGACGTCTCAAATGACAGTGGCACTGCCAAAATAAAAAAAATAACCCATTCTATAGTATAAAAGGTTGATTAGAAAAACTGTCTTTGGTATGGCTTTGTCATTTGAAATTAAAAGTTTTGAATCAGTGTCAACAAAAGTGTAAAAAATTTCAAAACTTCACTACCAACTGGGCTACTCTTAAATGCACCTGTGACCCATAGCTCAGAAAGAAATTGTTTTTCTTCCAGGTTTTGTATAAGCTGATGAATAAAATACTGTCAGTCTCAGTAATAAGCTGGATTTGAAGCTGTGATTCCATGATTTCTGTCTTGAATATTGCCTGAATACCTTTGTTGCACAGATATTCTTGTGGCCTATAGGAAAGTGGCTGTTAGGTAGTGTTTTAAAAAGCACAGAGAAGGCACCGGAGAAACCTCCAGCTCTTCCAGCTTATCTTACTTGTTTGATTATATGATTGTCAGATAGCTTGTTTTTTCATCCCAGCAAAATAGCTGATAATACCGTTATTATGTTCTGAACATGGATACTGTTTCAGGCTTTAAGCAGCTTGAACACTACTGACAAAAGTCAGAGGGAGGAAGTGAAGTACCAAAAGAAGTAATTTGAAGTCTTAAAGAAAGTCTTCTAAATCTTTCCTTTAAAGGAAAAAACTATTCAAAACATTGAAAGAACTCTAGAAAGCGCTGTCTTGGAATGCAAAATAAAGGTACCAATACAAGGATAATAGGATGAAGAGGAAAGAAAGAAGACTAGCAAAAGGTATTTGTTCCAAAACATTCTTCTTTATGGATATTTTGGAGTCTTCATTCTGTAACACTCTGTTTTTCTTCCTAATTTAAGAAAAAAAGATTAGCTCCATTTCTTTCACAGAACATTTACCAGTTGAAAGTTTTCTTCTTGCTTCTTAGTGCCATGAAGACAATGTAAGTGGAATCCTTTGGACGCTTTTTAAAATTAATTTGGTTAGGTGAAGATTATGGTTTTTTTCTCTGTAACTCCCTCCTGATCCATTTATTAGCCAGTCTTCAAATCACTCTGCATATTGTTTAAACCAAACTGGCATAAATCAAGTTTAATCTACATTTAAATACTTACCCAAACAAAAGGAAGGCCCATCTACAAGGGGTATTATTGCAGAGACGAGACATAACAGTCATGTTTCATTTATACACAGACTAGCTCTGTTTTACTTAAGTCAGTGCAAACTCACTCTGATTTCAGTTTGAGTGACTTATTTTGCTTTGGTTTCAAATGGACTTGAGTGAAAGCTGTAGCAGAATGTGCCTATGGAGGATTATATTCCTCAAAACTCTCCATTTGCTTTCACTCTTCTAAGTTGGTGCAGCCTTTTTTCAGTGGACAGCATATGACTGTTTCAATGGTAAATCTATTTAAAAAACTACTGAAAAATATATTCCACTGAGACTATTTCAGTATGCTATTACTTGTTGCATTGCTTTGTAACAAATTCTGAGATGTCTGACTTGGTACAACTTAATGTAAGAAGTAGCATCATTTGTGAGCAGTGTCTATTTTGTTGGAAATTATATAACTTTACTAGTTATTTTTTCTAATTAATGGTTTTAATTAACTTTTAAATTAATTGTTGTAATTAATAATGAGCAGGGTATTAATCATAAGCAGTGGAAATTTCCATTTTAGCCAACACATAGTTAAGTTTTTTCAGAGACTTCTTTTGTTAGAGAGTGATTAGAAAATCACTGAAACTTTAAGTTTTGCTAAACTAACCCTGATAAGCTTCAATGAACAAAGCATGACTAAAGCTTTTAAAATCAAATTTTAGGAAATACACTGATTTATGTAGTCTGGAAGTCACAAATGTAAGTTAAAGAAATTATGAGTTCTCTAATTTCCATTAAAGGCCTTCATTAAATAGAACATAAAACAGGCCATGTAACTGATAGTAGGAATAGATCAAGATTAGGAATATCTGAGTCAACATCTAGTAATTAATAATAGAAATGGTTTAAAGGAAAGGCAGGGAGGGTAAGATCCTCAACATCATTTCTATCAGGGATATTCTACATATCAGGGTCTGTTGCCTAAAAAATGTTTTAATTTAAAAGTCAAGAAGCTGAGCTTGATCCTGAAAGATGAACTTGGTTCAAATTTTTGTGTCATCACCAACCAAGAATACTGCACAATAATGAAGACTTAAACCAGACGCCATAAATGTCTGGGCATGTATCTAGACCCCAGATCAGGTTAGGTAGCACTCAGTGGAATCTGTTCTCAGATGTGCTGGTGAGCCGTGCAGGGAAAGTTTCTGACCTGTTGATATTCACACCAGCAGCTTTCGGATGCTGGGGAAGACACAAGACAGCCCTTGTCAGCAGAGCCTGGGACTGGATCAGGTCCTTTATCGTGCATTGAAGGGTTTGGGAGTGTTCCCCTGGCCAGGAGCTTTGGGAGGGCTGGGTTCCTCCTGGAGCAGACCAGACACAGGCTTTTCCATGCTCCCAGAAAAGCAGCATTGTGCTAACCACTGACCTTGGCTTCTGCCATCCCCCGCATCTCCAGTGCCCTCTGGAACAAGAGCCTTGCTGGGCTGAGGTTTAGACTTTCAACTGTATCCTTTCCTGAGTTATATGCAGTAAAATATGTGGACTGTTAGTAGATGGAGTTCTAGAAGAAGCTATAGGATCCTTCTCTTCAAAATAATGAAATCATCCTGTGATGCAAATGTTACGTGGTTCTAACATTGCCTTAGTGGTTTTAAATCCCCCAGAAGAACTTGTAGTGGAATTACTGAAACTCCAGCATCAATTTAGTGATTACAATAGGAAAACAGCTTTACACTAAATGATTTCTTGTCGCCACATTAATATTTATGTATCAACTCAGTAGGAGTAGTTTCTTTTAAAATATTTAAATGATAGTTTACTGCAGTTATCATATTACTGAAAATGAAAAGCAAATAAAAAATTTTTGTTTTGTTTGGCAAGTTCATTTTATTCACCTTTTTAGCAAAGCCAGAGTCCTTAAAAGATTGTACTACTAAAGCAGTGTCTCAGTGATAAGAAGTCTAAGTAAGTTTTCGATTTTATCATGCCTGACATAAAAATATTGATTCAAAAGCAACAATCTTACCTTAAATTGGTTTCTTATAACAGAGTCCACTGAGAAATGGAGCCCTTGGACAGGAGTAAATTTAAATTAAATTTACGCTTAGCTCTCTAACCCAGCTGAGTGTCAATCAGTGGAAAGAAGGAAAAGCTATGAATGTGATACCAGAAGTAATGATGAAGTAGTGTTTAGGCAACACTGATTCCTCAGAACAGTTATTTCATGAATAGTTTTCTGCATCAGGTTACCAATGGTGCAGCTGTGATACAGAAAGAATGAGAGCGTTTTTGTCAATACACGTAGAAAGTCAGATAAGTCACTTTTTTATACTCTCCCTGTACCATAGGTCTGTTGTTTGGACCCAGAAAAATGCTTTGACCATTCCCATCCTGTTTAAGCTCATGCAACGCTGCCCTGGGTTTGGCTTCAGAGAACAAGATTTTTCTGAAGTTCTAAAGTTGTTTCAGTGACCTAAAATGTTTGTATTAAACTTACATCTCAGAAACAAGTGGTCCTGTCTTATCAGTCAAAATCCTGGAAGTCCTGCTGCGTTATCTGGAAGTTTACTGCTTGTGTTAGCTGTGGGTTTTTTTCTTTTAGCAGATATTACTTAAGATGTACAGGTATATTATGATAACAGTCCCAAATTCTGGTAACTGGATATAAAACTTACAATCAAGGACAGGAGAGGAATGGCATTAGATTTGCATGTGCAGATGCTGCTGGGGAAACAAGATAATCTATAACCAGTAATAAGTTTATTCCAGATGGATCTTGGTGTGTAGGTCTTCCAGATTTCCTCTGTTTCAAAGAATTAGGTACTGCCCTGCAATGAATTCTACAAGTCCTGAAGAACTGTGGTCAATAGCAGTCTTACTATTCAGCAGAACTTCTTGCATATCTCTTTGTAAAATTGAAGCTGATGACAATTACAGCCTGTTTTCCTGGGCTTAGAGCAGAAGTTGTGGCAAGTTGTCTGACTGAAGTTGAAGTGTGGTGTCACCCTTGCTGTACAGAGAGTCAGAAACTGGATAATTGACAGAAAAATGCCAAGGGATCAGAGGAATGGCAATGATATCTCCCAGCTGAATCTAATTATTTATTCCTGCTTAGGTAAAATGTGTATTAGTTAGAGCTGAGTCAAGAGCTGGGATTTTTTTGGTCTTTTTTCTAACTCAAGCTTGACCCAAGCTTACCGTATTAGTCTACTAGAAATCTAAATTAAATCCAATGCCGTCCAATATAATAATTTTCTTCTACAAAATCAGGTTGGTGGCATTCTGTAGTGATGCATTATTCCAGCATACATATACTGCCCAGCTCTTTTTTAGTTAACATGAATGCTTATTTTTCATGACTGATGAAAACTGTTGGGTTTAGCATTCTTAAAGGGAAATGCTGTTTTACTGATAGATGAGCTAAATACACAGCCATTTGTAAGTAAGAGACTATTTTTATACCACTATCTTTATGGTGGAAAGTAAGAACACTCCTTTCTCTTTGTTTATACTTGCTACCTATGAAACAGATTCTTAGATCTTGGTTTACACCAATGTGAGTGCCTTGTGTGAGAAGGATCCATTTATTGCATCCGTGTGTTGTTCCTCATGAAGGTCCATGGCAGACCTGAAGCTGCCATAAGCAGGGAGGTGTTCATAAGCAGGAAAAATGAGTTTGCATAGCTTAGAGAGCAGGGGCTTATGCAAAACAAAATGGGACAGTGAGCATGGGATTGTTCAGCCTGGAGAAAAGAAGCTTCAGGGTGGCCTCATTGTGACCTTCCAGTACCTGGAGGAGCTGACAGGAAAGATGGAGAGAGACTATTTACAGGGGCCTGGAGCAACAAGACATGGGGGAATGACTTCAAACTGACAGAGAGTAGGTTTAGATTAGATATTAGTAAAAAACTCTTCCCCGCAAGGGTGGGGAGGCCCTGGCACAGGGTGCTCAGAGAAGCTGTGGCTGCCCCTGGATCCCTGAAAGTGTCCAAGGCCAGGTTGGACACTGGGGCTTGGAGCAGCCTGGGATAGCGAAAGGTGTCCTGCCCATTGAAGGAGAGGATCTTCAAGTTCCCTTTCAAGCCAAAGCCTTCTGGGGTTCTGTGAGTATGATGAGAGGAACAAGAAAGCAAGCTGTCTAGTCAGGCACTGTTCCTTGTTTAGCTGATGTCTCACTAAAAGTATTTGAAAGGTATCAGCCTTCAAATTAACCCAGCAGCAATGTAATTTCCTTCGATTTTGTATGACAAGTGTATTTGTCCTGGTGCAATCTGCTGTTTGAGACTTTAGCAGCTATTCATAACCAATGAAATACAATGATTTTCATACCGTGCTGCCAAAAGGGTTCTCATTTAGTGCTCTGAGAATGGGAGGAATGAAACAACTAAGAAGTGTATACACCTAACATAAAAGTTAGCTTTTCTTTTTGTGACAATTTCTTGTTTTCTCATGTTTCCTAACAAAATTGTAAGTGACTGTGTACTCCTAATTTTTGAATAAAGCTAGTGAGGAAGACTCAAGACTCATTTTCAAAATAGGGTTTAGTTCTGGTATGAAATATATTCGGGTTGTGTTTGAACAGTTCCAAAAGAGCAATACATGTTACAAAGTCTGCTCTACCTAATGGATTTCAGTTTTTCTTAAGCAAAAAGGTGGTAGGTAAGGAGAAAGCCATCCCTGTTGTCTCCATCACATTCCAGAGCACACACCCCGTCGCGGAGTCCTGCCTGACACGAGGTTGTTGCAATAAGTAGCCTCTCATTATACAGAAACGGGACTACTTAAGTGTGAATGTCCAGAACTTGGGTTTAGAATGGTAAAAGCTTTTTGCAAAGAATTTCTGAAGCTGAAGGTGACTTTGCTTTTCTGAATTTCACCAAAATATTCCAGCAGGAACTTCCTCTTGTAAAATGACTTTTCTGAAGGTGGTAACAGTAGAATCGTCAGACCTTCACATGTCTGTAGGAATAAGCATTGCTACTGCTTTTTCATTTTGAAACGCTGCTGAACAAGTGGAGGGTGGAAGCCCCCTGTTTTTAATCCCCTTTGGATGCCTGGACAACCAAGCTTGCTGGAGAGTTAAAGGAGCTATTCTTTTCTGTGTTTGGTGTGTAAGATTTGTGATAAGGGTGGTTTGAGTTTGACTGTCCTGAGTACTGACAATTGCTTCCAGAGGTTCCAGAAGAAGCAGTGAGGAATGCATGCAATGGTACTTCCTTTTCTGAAAGATTTTTAAAGAATTTTTTTTAATATATCTAAATATAAAGACACCTCCCCCTCCATGTATATATATATATATGTATGTATATATACACACACACACACACCAGATCAGTTTGTGCAGGGGAGAGGTCAAGACTGAATTTTCAGTTCTCCTTTTGCTTCAATGGTGTTCTGTCTAAATATGGGTTTTCCCCAGGTAGAAACAACCTTGTTAAGTACAATTTATCACTCTGGCATAGACAGTGGAAAAAAGAAAAAAATCCGTTTGGAGCAAGCTGTGAATGTGGAAAAATCACATACTTCTTTTATCTGAACACTGCAACAGATTTACTCTCCTGCTAATTTGGCTGAATAATAGCACTTTAGAATATGATTGCCTGTTTAATAAGTAGAGGGCAGCAAATGTCAGCTGTGCCTGCTTGTCGGAAACTGAGGAGGTTCCTTGGACAACAACATAAATTATTATTTAGATGATTTGGTCTCTTAGTCAAGCCTACTCTACTCTATAGCAGCTTGTGGGGGGAAGGTCAAAGTGTATTTAGGCTTCAGCCTGCAGGGCAAGTTTTCCCCCATCCCCTCTCAGCGCATTGGTTTCTTACTCCAAAACAAACCTGAATGAGGGCTTTAATTCTGCTGCTGAGCTAACGTGTTTGTAAGCCCTGTTTGGCAGCCTCGAGCGCCCGAGGCAGCCACAGCTGCCAGCTTTCATCTGCCCCCAGATCCTCCGGGCGCTCGCGTCACATGCACTGCCCCGAGGGGATGGAGGCGAAGTGCCCGGCTCCTGTGTGTCCCTGCCCGCTCCGTTTGGGGCCGGGGCTGCACATCCCGGCTCCTGTGTGTCCCTGCCCGCTCCGTTTGGGGCCGGGGCTGCACATCCCGGCTCCTGTGTGTCCCTGCCCGCTCCGTTTGGGGCCGGGGCTGCACATCCCGGCTCCTGTGTGTCCCTGCCCGCTCCGTTTGGGGCCGGGGCTGCACATCCCGGCTCCTGTGTGTCCCTGCCCGCTCCGTTTGGGGCCGGGGCTGCACATCCCGGCTCCTGTGTGTCCCTGCCCGCTCCGTTTGGGGCCGGGGCTGCACATCCCGGCTCCTGTGTGTCCCTGCCCGCTCCGTTTGGGGCCGGGGCTGCACATCCCGGCTCCTGTGTGTCCCTGCCCGCTCCGTTTGGGGCCGGGGCTGCACATCCCGGCTCCTGTGTGTCCCTGCCCGCTCCGTTTGGGGCCGGGGCTGCACATCCCGGCTCCTGTGTGTCCCTGCCCGCTCCGTTTGGGGCCGGGGCTGCACATCCCGGCTCCTGTGTGTCCCTGCCCGCTCCGTTTGGGGCCGGGGCTGCACATCCCGGCTCCTGTGTGTCCCTGCCCGCTCCGTTTGGGGCCGGGGCTGCACATCCCGGCTCCTGTGTGTCCCTGCCCGCTCCGTTTGGGGCCGGGGCTGCACATCCCGGCTCCTGTGTGTCCCTGCCCGCTCCGTTTGGGGCCGGGGCTGCACATCCCGGCTCCTGTGTGTCCCTGCCTTTGCTCCTCTTTGTGCAAGCCCCACATGCAGACTTCCCCCTGCTCCCCCCACTGACCTCCCGGCTGCAGTCGGGGAGAGTGTTCACATGTTCTGTCATCTCACAAGGGCAGCACCTCGTTTGGAATGTGTCCATTTCATAGAACACACTGCTATTCATAAAATCTGGGATCTGTTTCAAACCTGGTAGTGGAAAATAAAAGAGTTCATGGGAGCTCTGTTAAAGCAAAAGTTGAAATGTAGTAGTAAAATCATAAACAGCAATTTAAAACTTCCTTGCCAGCCCATTTTTGAGAATATTTAATACCATTAACAGTAGGATAAAAAGTGTCCATTTTGGTTAACTAAACACTCAACATTTCTGACGGTAGCTAGGTTTTATGCAACTCTCCTCTGAACTACATGCTGGGTGGCTGGGCAGTAACATGCAGAGGTCATGAAAGCTGTGATAGCATCTATTTTGTATTTTTAGTTTAGTCTTGTTATTAAAAAATACTGTGTCAGCCTGTCAAAGAGTAGTTACATCATCTTAGCTGAATAATGAGATACTGCTCAACATACCCTGAAAAAGTAGTTACCCTGCAATAGTAGTAATAATCTTTTAAATAAATAGAATTTCTTATTGCCATTCACAACACAGACTGTTTTCCCCTCAAATATGTTTGTTAAAGGTAGGTATGATTCTTGCTAAAATATAAACACCTGAAAGGTATTAATGTATTTTTAATGTATTAGGCAGTTGAGTAATGATTTGTAAGAGTTTTGTTTTCGTTTAGTATTATAAATTACTGCTGAATTGGTGGTTAACTTCTAGATTTCCATGGAAATGGTCATAAATACCTGATTTCCTGGAAAGGGAAGATATGTTATAGGTATTTATGCTGATGAGTGTCTGTACATTAAGATGTTCTTAAAAAACTGATATCTCAGTATCAGGTGAGGTTGGAATGAAGCAGGTTGAAAAACAGTGTGATGCAATTACAGTCCATGGGTTTATTGACTCTGCACAGCCATGAAGTAGAGAAAAAGCTTCTTACACCACTGTGTCCTTCCCCTCCACAAGTAGAAAACGTATTTATATCTGGAACAGACATTTATATTCTTGAAACAGAAATAACACCATGTAGATTCTGAAGATTTCTCTTAATGGCCAGAAGCCATATTCACATGGTGAGGTGCTTGAAAATCTATTATTTCCAGAAAAGTAGTTATAATAAAAAAATCTGTCCTGGCAGAAGAGCTCGTATCTGGCAAACATGTCAGATAATTTAAGCAAGCTTTAGGAAAGTGTCAAATATACAAAATGGGAAAGTAGAGCATAAGTGCTAAACTCAGGTGTTAATTGTGTTCAGGACAACAGGGAAAGAACAGAATTTTCACTCTACTAGAAATATACTAGAGGTGAAATTAGTGAGAAGAGAGCATGTTTTTCTGAGAAATAGGATAATCCTGTCTAATTATTTTCAAATTTTATCTTTAAATTCTGGACAAATGTGGTCTGTATTTTCATAGAGCACTTAATCTTAAGGCAGCCCAGTATTTGGTGGCTGTAGTGGCCATCTGCCGGCTCTGGACAGGTGAGATGGGCTCCCCTCAGAGGCTACCAGTAGAATATCCAGGATATCTGCCTTGCCTTACTGTGGCAGGTAATGATTGAGAAGGTTATTGAATACACATTATTACTTCACTGTATATGCTGCTGTTTAATTAAGTCAACCACTTTCAGCTTCCTGTTTCGAGCAACAGTAAATTCAGTATTCAGCAAAATTGTTCTCTGTTTTAATAATGGTCTGTCATCAGCATTTGCTAGTCTCCTTCCTAAGCAGTATGTTCAGAGAATCTCTTGCGTACTAGGGTGTGTCAGAAAACAAAAATACGGGATGATTTTTATCTCCCTTTAAGAAATAACTTGTTTGCATCTTTTTGCTATTTTACCTTTTTAGTGATCTAGGTGACTGCAAGATAGAGTGATACAGACCTTCAGGTTTCATGGAAATACCTAAAGAATATGAAGCCCCATTAGCTCACCCTATGAGCTTCTGTATTTAAGTCTCGGACTGAAAACTTGTACCTTATTTTAGGGTGCCGAAATCGAACAATGCTCTGAATTTTAGCAGAGGAGAAAGGTAACTTGAGGCCAGGAGAGACTGGCAAAGTTTCCTGAGACCATTTCTTTATCCCAGTTTTGTCAAGTTTTAATTTTGGTAATTTGCATAGAGATAAAATACAGTTAACTACTGAACTAAACTTCTGTGTTTTTTGTGTGCAGCCATGGTGCTCAGTAGAAGGTGCTGGGTTCCAGTAATACGTGACAGTGTTCTGCTCTGTATTTATTTCATTATTTGGACACAGAGCTACTATAATATTTAAATACTTTCTACATTTTTATGTCATCTATCATGTATATATTAAATTTGTCAATGGACGCTTTTGTTAACATTGCAATATTTTGTATTTTCTGTGATCTGCTCAGTTATACAAAAGAAAAAATCATAAATGTACATTTTATATATATCCTCAGGTAATTTTAACTGAGGCTTTAAAAATAATTCCTCAGTTAAAAAATGCTCATCTGTCCATCTAGCTGTGTGGAGAAATGATTTCTGGGAAGTACTGAAATTTGAAAAACAAACATCATAAATCCAATGAGTAAGGAGATGTTGGCCTTAGCAGGCATGCCAGCATACAGGAATACTGAGGAAGTGTGGTAGGCTATGTTAGCAAGTATGAGAATGATCTGACTGTTTTGTGTTGGAAATTTTTATTTTTGCCCTGTGTGTCTCTGAGTGCATTTTTGCTCTTGTCACTTTCTGAATGTGCATCCCTTACATTTAAATGTTATAATTAAATTCTTCTGTCAGCAGTTACCATTGTAACTATGGAAGAACTCTGTTGACATCAGTAGCAATATTCAAAACAAACATAATTTGTCCCTCTGGTATTAGATTTAATCTCATATCAGTACAACTCCTGTGGACAATTAGGATTTGTTATTATCAGCTGCACTTAACATTTTTGTTTAACTGCAAAATACTTTTGCAGTTGTATATATTAAATAACCTATGTTCATGTATGCATTTATTTTAAAATCAATTGCAATTAATCCAATTTTG
This sequence comes from Chaetops frenatus, assembly GCA_013400775.1. Classification (NCBI taxonomy): domain Eukaryota; kingdom Metazoa; phylum Chordata; class Aves; order Passeriformes; family Picathartidae; genus Chaetops; species Chaetops frenatus. Next base: position 423,225 of record VZTR01016039.1, on the reverse strand, counting down.
TGATATTGCATTAATTTCTGGGTGTGCCTGTTCAGTGTCTGTTTCCCATCTCCTCGCCTTGATTTTGTTATTTAAGATGCAGATAGGAACGTGAAGGTTTTTCGAGCAGCGGAAGGGTTTTGCCTTTGCAGTAGCTGCCATGTAATTGCAGCTGTGTGTGGCAGTAGATGGTGTGGCTGGGTGTGCAGAGCCCGTGCTCTGTGAGCTGCTCTGTGGAACAGTAAGCGTTTGTGACAGGTTGTTTGCTGAATCCTTCCTGCGTGCATATGGCAGATCAGAGTTCAGTTGTTAGCAGATTATCCATTGTGCCTTGATGTTAAAAGGGGATACTTCCAGCCTGGGTTTGGAGGTGTCCTAGGCAGGATTGTGCTGGGTGAGATCCGACACAAGTTGGGAAGTGCATGCAGACAAGAAGGGGAAAACGAGCACAGCAAACAGTAGTGTTTCCAGGGATCTCCTTGTGATCTCTGGTAGTGTTTATTGTGAATTTAAAACAGCTGATCAATTCTGTAATGGAACATGATTAAATAGTCTTCAAATTTCTAGCCAAAAAACAATCTTTAAGGGCATGTTGAATCATTGTTTCTTAGGGGACAGTATTTTAATTCCCATAATTTTAAAACTGGACTGATCAGAAGAATGTGGGTTTTTTGGACATTAGTATTTTGGACATCAATTTTAGAACATAAGGAAGTTTTACCCAATTTGAAGAGGAAAGTCAGAATTTTTTTCCCTCCAAGATTGTGAGAAAAGGGAGCCTGTAATGAGGGTATAATCTGTAGTTCTCCTTACCTATGATAATATGCCAAGGAATAGAGAGCAAAGAACATAGTGGAGTTTTTCTGTGAAGAATTATACTCTGCTGGTGATGACACGCATTTTAGACTTGTAATATGTTGAAGGATTGTAAAAATGTAAATCAAAAGTTCAATATGCAAGAAATTGAAAATTAATTAACCCCCTTGTCTTGTTTTGGAGATGGGATGAGTGTTTTTAGGAAAAGCAGAAGGAAGAGTGAAACATTAAAAATATTTTACTTGGAAAGAGGAACGTAAGGAGGTACATTTTAGATCATCTCATTTCCTTTCTAATGCAAATCTGATTCTTTGATTATTCACTTTTATTATTTATTTATTCTTATACAAAAGGTAGAAATTATGACATGTTGGGAGTGTAGGCATTTTTTATACTGCAATAATAGTGCAACTATTGCACTCCTTTCATCTGTTGGTGAAAAAAGGATTTCAAGAAAAAATAATCTTGAATAGAATTAATTAAGGCATTCTTAAAGTCCTAAGCTTAATGTAACAGCAGTACTTTAAAGCAGAAAAACAAGAGAGAAAACAAGTAATGCCCCTTAAGCAGATGCTTATTCACGTAGGATAAGTAGTCTTTGATTTTGGAGAGGTGGTCTGGCTTGCAGTTGGAAATCTTGATTTATCATGTTGTTATTTATATCTGCAATAAATAAGGAATAAGCATAAAACATGAAAAGGAAAATTAAGTATTATGCTAGTTCTTTTGCTATTTTATTTACATGAAATAGGCATTTTTAATGGTGTGTTGCTGTGCCTTTTGTTGACCATATCTGTACGCCAGGTCTGTCTGCTTGTTTCCATTGGCTTGTCATGTTCACTAATTAGGGAACTGCTGCATGATTCACCTTGTTAATTAGAGGGACTTGCACACAAAGGCCCTTCGGGCAGTGCGAAAGAAGAGCCTAGCACTAGTGCCCTGAGAAAGCTACAGCCTGTGAAGTAATTCTTCTCATCTACCTTCTATTTTTTATTTGAAATGAATAAATCATTGAGATTTTCCTTGTGGAGTGAGAATGCAAGAATTCACATCTTTGTAAGATGTAAATTATATGTGATCAATAGAAGGGGATGACTACTGTATTGTACTTACAAGATTCCCTAATTTGCTACTTGTCAGTGTCTGAGAAATTGCTTGAAATATTTTGTCCCCGCACAGTAGTGTGTTGTTCCCTTGATCTGCAGCACAAATGAGCAGTAGTGGCTTTGCTATAGTTAAAGCTAAAATAGAAAATATGTAGATTATTTAAATTCAAGCTTGTTTTGCATCCCCAGTGGAACTTCCATTTTATAAGTGAATCCCCAGCCCTACCCCCACAACTTTTAAGGGGAAGAAGGTGGTGGGTGTGTGGCTATTTTTGTTCCCAGTGTTTTGCTCTGCCTCAAATCTCACTTTCAAGCAGAGTAGCATACTTGCTGTATTGTGTATTCTTTAGTTGAATATAGTTTCAGAATAAATTAAATTTGTTTTTGTCATGTCACTTAGACTTGATCAAACCACAATCCAGACTGCAGAAGAAGATATTGCGTTAAAAGTGCACAACCAGTCGCTACACTGCACATTTCCCATCTGTTTATGACACTTCAGACATTAACTCCAGTGCCATTCTCTCTAACTGTTTGATTAAAATTACTTATTACAGCCAAATGATTTTTAGTAGATTGCTACATTTGCCTCATTTCCTCAAATGAGGCTGGCAGTTTCAAGATGCAGATTTCCCATAAGAATGCTAGAGGACTGGTATCAAAATCTGGACATTTTCTCTTGGAATAATCTAGTTAATAAAGCGTCTTACTAGAATTTCTGAATAACTGCTGTTTTAAGTGCACTTAAAATTTCTGCTATTCTGAAGTTTTGTGCTAATGGCATATAGCCAGGGAAATTTTGCCAAAAATTAGAAATACTTATTGGAAAAAAATGGGGAAAATGCTTCAGGCTGACTTGAGATTTTATGGTATGAAATACTGTCACTCTTCACTTCGAAGAAGATGAGATCTTCCTGTGTGCCTCAGTCTTCAGTTGGCTCCATTGATAGACCAGCCAAGAACTTCTTCCATCTTCTTGGTGCAGTTCTGGTGTGCTGGTTCTTAATTAATTCAGATTTCAAGTGTGTGTCAGAGAGGAACAGAAATAAAAGTAACAAAAGGCTGTGCTCTGCTATTGAAACTCCTGGTGCACGGAGAAGATGGTGCAGATAAAATTCCTGATCAGACTCCCCTAGCACTAACACAGAGTTGTAGCAGCCATGGAGAGTTCTCACCATCCAAATGGCTGTAGTATTGCTCTGACACCTTTAAAGGGTATTTTCAGAAAGGTTTATTGGATACTTCACCATGTGAAAAGCAGACCAGTTGGTTCATGTTCTAGGCCAGTGCTGAACACTGTGTTACAGTGGGAAGCACAGTCTTTGGGAGTTACTGCTATTTTCCAGTACTTGATTTTAAAAAAGCAAACTCTTTGTTGAGTTTCCTCCCAGATCCCAGTGTTTCTGTCAGTTGTCTCTAACCAAAGCCACAGCTCAACAGGTTTCCTGCTCTTATTACTTCAGTCTGTAACTCTAGACATGACCAACCTCCATATAGGCTTTTGCTGTGTTTTATATTCCCTGATCTTGATTAAAACATCAGTTTTAAGTCCTCACACAGTGTCTTCAGGAGAAAGGAGAAGATCCTAGAAATCTGGGGACAATAGTAAACCCTCACTTAGATGAACAGAGGGCCTGGGGAAATACCTTATCCCATCTTTCTCTCCAGGCCCTGGGAGTGAGGATGTTCCACTGGGTGGTCCTGAACTGAGGAGCCTCTGAGTGAAGCCACGGAGCTCTTTCACTCACGTTCTTCCCAGTCATATTGTGCTGTGTGTTTTGTGTCCTTTGAAGAACAGCTTGAGAAGATTTGTGATTGTCCACTGTTGCCTTGCTCCAAATTAAAATTAGTATTGATAAGGATAAAAGAACAGATCTTAGGGAATTTTTTTCAGAGTTTTTTCCTAATTTCACTACAGGTAAGTTATTGGCACCTCAATAAGTTGCTAGCTCTAGTAGTGGTGATCCTGCCCAGCTGTCTGTGCTTTGGAAACCCTTTGCTTAAATGGGATTTGCTCAAATTTGGCTTGACAAGTCTGCCACACACTATTACAGGACCTAACAAATATAAAGGTTTGAAACAGATGTGTCTCCAGTTTAGCATAGGAGATCGTGGAACTGGTGCTACTGGAGATAAGTTGTTTGAGGAAAAGTATAACCAAAACCAGACAAATTGTACTGGACTGAGGAATGAAGAAATGTAATGATTAAAGTTACTGGAAGGCCAAAAAAATCCAGTTTTGTTGTAGAACTCTCTCAGAGGTGTTTGAGGGATATCTTCCGTACGTATTCATTATACCCTTTGTTACCCTAGATAGAACTATGTAGCTTAAGAAATGGATGGAATTTGCAGAAGTAAATTTATTAAGTTAATAAATAATTAAATAATAGTGCATTGTGTTTGGAAAATCAAAGAATGCAACCCAGTATGTTAAAGAATTGCAAGAGTTTAAAATCAAATCTCAAATTCTTCATGCTTTTGATTTTTTTATAAATTATGAGTCAGCTGTTAAGGATACTTCCAAGAAAATTAAACCTATGAGTATCAGATATATATATGTATCAGCTCAGACAGTATGTGGTCTTGAGTAGTAAGAGGATGAAATTGTAGATGTAAGGATAATTGTTTCAAAAATCCCATTTAACTGTGTAATGTGCAAGACTAGGGAAAATTACAATGAAGGCTTTTTATTTCAGGGGAAAATAAAAATGAAAAGCAGGATGCACGTGGCATTTTCTCTATCAGAGTTTGACACATCATCTTGAAAGTAATAGGGCACGTTTGAATGGAAAATTTGAGTAAACTTGTAAAACATAATGAAATTAGATGTAATAAACAGAAATGTCTGTTGTAGGAAAGATGCTTGGTCCAAAGTACCCCAGTTAAGATTCCAGAACTGTGTTCAGATGCTCATTATTTTGAGAAACAGTCATCTTGAGGCTGAAACATTCCCAGCTTGGTCTTTGCCCAGGGTGATTTTTTTTTCCTAACACTATGCAATAATTTTCAACCGCTGTTAAGTGTGTGGGTAAGAAAAAAAGAAGAAACTCTCCCCACCAAAACCCAACGGACAAACACCTTTCACAGTAAAGTCTTGATCCAGTTCAGATAGATGTGGAGCCGTGCAAGGGACAGCTGGAGCTTTTACTGACTTGTGGGAGAATACTCATGAAGCAGCAGCATCCAGCTTTGTACTGAAGAAAATTAGATACAATTTGTCAGTGCTGTGAATGTTTAAAAGTCTCACAGAATGCGTTTGGTGTATGACCTGCTGTTACACAGGTGAAACCTCTCTGGTGTGGCATTTTTGCAATGCCTTTTGTACACTTCTGTAGCTGGAGCAGTTCCTTACTAAGCAGTGGAGCTGTGCTGACCTTGAGAGATTTCAGCGCCAGAGCAGGGCTGGAGCACAGCACTGGCCTGCTGCACACACACAGGCTGCTTGCAAGGCTCCCTGAGATTCACCGAGACACCTATCCTTCTTGATCATTGTCCTGGACTTCTTGAGGTTCCTGTCAGCATTTTAAATGAGTTTCATTTTTAATTGCACCTTCTGTGGTGGGCGTCTTAGGACGTGTGTAATGGTTCCGCGTTTCAGGCACTTCTCAGCAGAAAAGATGTTTTTCCAGGGGGTGTAATCACTGTCCAAGACTGATAGATACATATTACAGAACCATCAATTAAGATAAGTTTTTCTCAGCATATGAGCCTGTTATCAGGAATTAAGCCATCCATCACAAACAGAATTAGGAGGGATTTCCATTGATGCCTATTGGTTAGAAATCAATGCTTGAATCATTGTTTATATGATCTTGCTTTCATCAAACATTTCTGCCATTTATCACCCTCCATTGCCAGTTTCCTGTTTGGGGTTCACTGCTGCCTGTCTTCACCCATGAATGCCATTGATATTTATAGCTTCTGTGGTGCTGGCAGCCAACTCTCATTTCTTCTTAGGTGGTGTTTCTGAACTAGATTGGGAATTCTAAGTAGATAAAATGTAGTTCTTGGTGGGCTGACTTCAGAAACTTACTTTTACAACTTGGCTTCTATTCCCTTATCAAATCCTATATTGGCAGTGTTTAAACATACATGACTACTTCCTTAACCTCTTTATTCTTTATCTTCACAATCATCTCTGTGTCTCTGTCACTGGGTTATTTTCCTTTTTGGCCAAAAACATCCCTGAATTCTGCCTGTAGGCAGAGAAACACCTCCTTGACCTTTCTCTCTCTTATGTGATCCAACCCCCTCTTCTCCCTTTAATTTTTGAAGGTATTTATATGTAGACTAGAATTTTTAAGAGTTCCAGCCATCCTCTTGCTTTCTGATCACATGGAAGGAAATTTCTCTTAGTCCTTAGCAGTTGCAGCTCATACCCATATTTTAGCTACATCTCTGCTTTAGACAAAGCTTACTTCTGCTTGCCTGGGTTTTGCCTGACAAATAAGTGCATCCTTGGTTTTTGGAGATCACTAAACCTAGCTTTTAAGATCTAATGTTGATACTTCACATATACATATGGCTGTCTTCCCTTGTGGCATATGTCTTGTGGCACTTGTTTCTTAAATACCTTAATGTATCATATCAAATAATGATCTACAGAAAACAAACTAAAATTTTAGAACTTCTGTGGTTAGTTTCACTTAATTAAAATGGTGAAGTAATGTTCTTTCTGTGGTTTTAATGCTGTGCCACCATTACAAGAAGATTGTTCAGAATAATGCTTTGTTCTTATAAAGTGCTTTTCATCCAATGAGATACCTCCCAGTAAGTAAATGGCATGCTAAAAATATATTTGGATTTGATAAAGAACCAGGGCCAGTATCTAATTTGTAAGCATTTTTCTTGTATAATATATTGGAATATTTGTCCGTGTTTTAGATAAATATTTCTACTTTCAAAAAAGTTAATTGTCGTTAATTAGTGTGGTTCTGAATTGAAGCATTGCTTTCTTCCCAGAGGGCAGAAATTTCAGTATGCTATTGATAAGTATATCCATATTATTTGTGATAAAGGCAAGTTAAAGAAAGATTTAACATCAGCAGCCCAATATGAAAATGAGAGTGTGAATGAATGCAGCTATCAAACGATTGCATCTTGTTAGTTGATGTAGTGAATTGGATTAATTTCTGGTAAATCATGTTAAGTAACAGGAAATCCTTTTATCGGGATGTACAGATAGTAACAGGTGCTTCATTTGTTTAAACATCCAGAAACTAGTAACTGGCTTAGTTAGAAGATAAACTGTATTGTAATAACAGGCTGTTTTGTTAACTTTAAAATATAATTGATCATGTAAAGTAAGAAGCTTAAATAGCCTTAGTTTTACAGGTACTTCTAAGAGTAATTACAGAACACTGAAGATGGACATTTAATTCATGTTATTCTTAGTGCTGGGAATTCAGAGGGTGATTACTATGGAATCAGGTATGCAAAAGTGGTTGCAAAGTCATTTCCAATCGACACAGAGAATGTGGCTCCAGAGTGGACTGGGGAGAAAATCCTCCATAGGCCACAGTGTGCATTTGACACAGGGTCGACAGGGTGCAGTGTCCCCTCTTTTGAACCAAAGCCAAGATACTGCTTTTTTTATTATTATTTTAAACAAAGATTACAACTGGGGATAATACTTTCCATGAAAAGATAGATGGTGGGTAGGAAAGAGACTGGTGCAGGTAATCTGATGTAGGCTGTGACAAAACAGAAGTATGTGACTCAGAGATGGAAAAAAGATAAAGTTGGAATAGGGGTGTGAAGAAGCCAACAGTGGTGGGATGTTAAAATGTGATCTGGGATCACATTTTAATTAAGGTCTCCTCAAATGTCTTGCTAGTAAGCATCCATAAACTGCAAAGATGTTTCCTTGTAAGCAGGTTCATGGTTAATAGTGTGCAGAGATGGTCTCCTGTCATCTGGAATACACTGACCTCTGCAAGATGAATGCCTCTGTTGCGAACCAGTATCAGGATCATAACTCTTCTAATTATTTCTTAATGTAATTTTAAGATTCTCTGCTTTCAGATGAGCTTTAAACAAAACTTAAAAAAACACCAGTGATAATTTATAAAAGGTTGATGGGAATTTGTGCAGCACAGTATTTATCAAGTATTATCAGAACTTAAGTCCCTATGTTACAAAACATCAAGATGCTGTGATTTCACTGATGATGTGTTTGTTGGATTAGAAATTTTTTGATCAGCATTCATGTAGGTTACCTAAGGTTATTCTTTCCTCCTGTAGTTTACCACGGTGCGTGTAGTAAAACCAGTATCAAAAACTGTATTGTGTTTTTGTTTGGAGCTTTTGGTACCTGGCAGCATATTCCTTATTTGTATTAAAGTAATGTCTATTCAGCCCACTGGAGCTTGATGATAAGTGAGGCATGTAGGTGAGGAGGATCCTCATCTGGAAAGCCTATAGCAGACATGCACAAGCTGGGTGATGTGGGATGAAAGACACAGGGAGGTGAAGAACAAGGTCTTACCAGTATTCACCCAGTGTGGCAGAACAGAGCCCAGCTTGTTTGGCTTTGTCTGTTGAGCCAGGTGTCCTGTAAGGTGATGAATTATAGGTAGTGGAAAATGTTGTGCATTTGCCAAAATTGGTGTGTGTTGTCAAGAACAATGAGTTTTTCCTCACTGATAAAAAAAGAAAGGATTAAGAACTCAAGGAATAGATGAGCGCAAACCTTCCTGCAGACTCTTGAATGTGCTCCATATTTTCTTGGTAAAAGCAGCACCAGTTTGCAGGTTTCAAAGTGAGGGCAAGATTTATCCCACTACGGGAAATTTAGAGAAATGGCATGTTTTGCTTTACAATTTGCATGTGCAAAAAAAAACCCCAACAAGAGGCACTATGTGCTGATATTCCATGTGGAAACAGCCTGGGTATAGTGCAGTACAAGTAGCACAGAGAGCCAAGTAAGTATTAGCTTCCTGTGGGTTTGAAAATGGTGACTTTGGATAAGATACAGATACAATATTCATATAACCTTTGCATGATACCAGTTATCTATCAGACTACATTTCTGACCTGCGCCTCCCAGGAAACGAACACTTAACTCCAGTGCAAAATTTCTTATTCTGCAAAGCTTGACAACTTCGTCTGAGATCACTCTGAGCCAGTTGGCCCTTGCTTAAATATTCATCAGACTTCTGATAATTGTGATAACCCTGGTAGGCTGGCAAGCAAGGCAAATTAGCAAAAAGATGATTGATCTTTTTTTATATGCAGTTTTATCTTCAACCTTTCCTGGATATATGTTATACTATAGTAATAATTTCTTCTCTAAGGTATTTGCCAGTATCTGGATTTGCACATCTATTTACAGTTGCCTTGAAGCCTCATAATTACAATACAGCTGAAATGTCCATTTTCTTTCCCTGACTACAAATAGGGATCAATCGAATTTTAAATGACTGCTTACGGGCTAGCTTCCGATCATGACCTTTGTAAATGATTAGAGCTCACCACTGTTGCTATCTACCTTGAAAGGGTAAGCGGGCAGGTCTGTCTAACTGGCATTTAATCTGGAAGAGAGCCAAAGATATTTGAGCTAAAAACCTAATATGAGTTGGCAAAGGGAAGTATGTATAGACCTTTGCACTATTATTTAGATATTTTTCTGCATTTCTTTTTTGTATTTAGGAAATTCTTTTGCCCTGTAGATGAGATATGTATTTTTAGATAATTTTATACTGAAGTTATGATAATAAGTGCAGTTGGAAAATACATAGCATAAAAATGTGAAAAATGAGGTTTCAAACTCTAAATGACTGAATTAAATTTTCTGAAGAATGCAAAAATATAGAATGGTTTGGTTTAGAAGGGATCTTAGAGATCATATTGTTCACCCTTTGCCATGAGCAAATACCTTCTGCTGTCCCAGGTTGCTCCAAGCCCCCTCCAACCTTGAACACTCCCAGGGATGGGGCAGCCACAGCTTCTCTGGGCAGCCTGTGCCGGGAACTCAGCACCCTCCCAGCGAAAGACTTTTTCCTTGTAACTAATCCAAATCCACACCCTTTCATTTTGAAGCCATTCCCTTATGTCCTGTCATTCCAGGCCCTTGTCCAAAGTCCCTCTTTGTCTTTCTTGTCAGCTCCCTTTAGGCACTGGAAAACCACAATGAGGTCTTTTTGGGGCTGAGCATTCCCAGTTCCAGCTCAGTGCTGTCACCATGTTGCTGAGGGTGCACTTGGTCCCAGTGACCACGTCATCAGCAAAGACAGGAAAAGTGCCGGTGGTGGTTGACAGCAGCTGAGCATGAGCCCAGGTGTGCCCAGGTGGGCAAGAGGCCAATGACACGTGAGCTGTATCAACACCAGTGTGGGCAGCAGGACCAGGGCAGTGCCTGTCCCTCTGCTGGGCACTGGTGAGGCCACACGCCATGTGCTGTGTCCAGCTCTGGTCCCTGGTGCCGCTCACCTGCTGGCTCCAGTTCCTTGGTGCTGCTCTCCAGGGACTACCCAGATCACCTGCCACCCCTCCCCTGGCTCTGGGCATGTGCTGGGCCTGGCACCATCAACTGGAGCTTGAAACACTCCTTGGTGAGCCTGTGACCAAAGCTGTTCAGGCACAGTGCATGGTCGCAAGTGTATTGATTGCTAAATGAATTAATCTGAGAACTGCACAGAGGAGGCATGAGGTGGATCTGCTTTTTCAGGGCAGACGTGGATGGAGAAAAGAGATTCCACACTGGCACTTTTTTGCTGAAACCTCCTTTACATTGGTTGAGGGTGTTCAGGCCCTTCTTGTATGTGCAGATCATGTGTAGGTAATGGCTGAGACACTTCTATCTATGCTTGTCAGTTCAGTTTTATTTTAATGAAGAACTGTGCCTGTATGATACAGTGTTTTTATTATCACCACTGAATTTCTAGAGGTGTTGTTCTGTGTGCTGCTGCTGAAGCAGGAACAAGAGTGACATCAGTGGGATTAGAAAGCAAACACCTCTCTGTTTTACTGAGGCATTTTGCAAACTCAAAGTTTTGAAATTAATAAGAATTATTGCTAAGAGCTATGAATGCTTTTATCTAATTAAAATATTATACTGTGTTGCCTAATCAATTATTCTTGTGTGCTGTTGATCAGAATATTTATTAAAATATTAGTGATCATGGGAATATGACACTTACCATTACCACTCTGAAAGAATTGTACAGTATATAGTGAATAGGCAATCTCGCCTTTCTGAAGTCAGACCGTTTTCTCTTACTTTCTGTGGTGTGCTACATTGTTATATAATGCAGCTGGCAGCTGCTTCAAACTAGTCAAATGTATTCTTACCTAAAGCCTAAGCCCAGAAAGCTCTTGTAAATTCGGTTTCTAGAGGTGTTGTGTCAGCACTACCTTTGGCTAGCATTTGGATAGAGGTATTTTGTTAATTTAGAAAAAAATTTTAAGAAAACATCAAGTATGTTTGAAATATCAAAAATAAATATAAGATAAAAAATGAGGCTTTTTAAGATTTGAATTGGTGTTTACATTCTTCATTTCAGTCTTAAGCTGGAGATATTTGGTTAGTATATAGTACTTGCTAAGGCAGTTTTTAATGAAAAGAATGGTGTTTTTTGGAAACAGTTCAGATATTTGGAAGCAGAAATCCTGTGAAAAGTCATGAGAACTTCAGTGTCTTCATTATTCCTCTATGGTCAGGCTGCTAAAATAGTACTGGGAGCAAGAAAATGCTCTCAGGGATTGCTCATGTGTGACTTCTACCTCATGCTTGCAGGTTGGAAGATAACTTTTTGATATGACAACAGAATACAAACTAAAGAGAGCTCTTTCTGTGTCTGACAGATGCAGCAGCAGGAGCTTGCCCAGATGAGGCAGAGGGATGCCAATCTGACGGCACTGGCAGCCATCGGTCCCCGCAAGAAACGGAAGCTGGATGCACCTGGCCTGCTCACCGTAGGAGGAGAGGTATGTGTGTACCCAGAGTGAGGGAAATCATTCCTTCAGACCTCCTAGGAACAGCTGGAGCTGCTCCTGTTGGTGCTGTCAGGGAAGTCTGTCATTTGGAAATGCACATCAGCACCAGGAGTCCAGCTTATCTTGCCCCAGTTAAAATGGCATCTCCTTGTATTTTCAAGTGTGAACTTTCAGCAGATAATTAAAGAATATTTTTTAAATAGTTAAATGTGAAGTGTAGGTCTTAAACTGTTCACTGCCTGTTTCCTCCTCTTCATAATCCAAAAAACCACAAAAAGGGTAGGGAATGAAGAAGTATCTGAAAAAACATAACTGTAATCTTGCTAACAGTTTAAAGCAAGAGCTTATAGTAATAGCAGTGTGGGTTTGTGACAAGTATGTGTCCAAACTTCCTCCAGAATGTCAAGGTGTCCCCTACCACTGCAAAGATGAGTTTATAATCATGCTAAATTTTAATTTCAATAAGAATACTATGCTTAGAAGTAGAATTGGATTCATTAGCATGATTCTCCCATTGTTTTAAGTGGAGAAGTAGCTGTGCTACACAATAAATGCAAAATTGTCAAAAGCCTGATCTATATTAAGCAAGGCGGAGAACCAGGGTGACATGGTTGCACTGCTGTGGGTGGCTCTGTAAGAGCACTGTGTTGTTTAGTATATACTCACTTGGGCTGCTTTTCCTTCTGCTAAGTCTGCCCACGCAGTGGAGTCAGAGGAATTCTCCCTATTACATGCCTGTTCTGAGGAAAATGCAAACATTTGGTTTTGAATAACTAAACTAACAGTTTTGGCTCAGACATTTGACTGTCTAAATGCCAGGCATTTCCAAAGGCCTTTTTGTTTCCCATTTTGGATAGCTTTTATCTGAGTTTTCTCTCTTTTCGTGTGCTAAGATTAGTGCTAGGGAATTAGCTGAGCTAGGAACAGAAGTGGATCTTGTCTATACTCTAAAATTGACTTAGGACTTCAGATACATAGGAGGTGCTCCCGTTTCTGGTGAAATTTGTTTCAGACTGAGGGAGTGTAGTGGTTTAGTTCGCCTCATCACATGGGGCACCAATTTAATGTTGTGGCTTGAGCATTTTGGCCTAACACCAGTGCACCCACTAAGCTTATTTCCTCATTTTCTGCTGTGAGATAAGGATGAGGAGAAATGCTAAGCAGGCTCAAAACTTTAAAAGGTATAAAGACAGTTTTATTAACAGAAATAAAAGGAAAATAATAAGAACCAGAATAAAACTTCAGACGCTTCTCCTCCCCCCACCTCATTTTCTCTTCCCACCAACAACATAAAGAGACAAAACCTAGAGACTTTCAGTCAGTTTACCACCTCTAAAATAGTCTTTCTTCGGTTCAGTTAGAGAGAGGAGTCTTTCCTGCCATGCCATGGAGACTTTTTCACAAGAAAACAGTTCTCTCCTGGCTCCAATATCATAGCGAATCA
>VZTR01016039.1:354070-408011 GCA_013400775.1 Chaetops frenatus | reverse complement strand
TCGAGAGAGGATTGATGTCTGTAAGTCCCATCTATGCACTGAGAGAGTTGTGATCTCTGCCAGGCCCTGCTGTTGGTCGCATGATCTCTGCTGGGCAGCGGCCGAAGCTGCTGCAGACTTTTCCCGGGGAGAGGAGAGGCAAGAGCTGCAGGATCTCAGCAGCCAGGCCAGGATTCAGCTGGGGCAGGATCTCAGCCACGCCTGGCCCAGCCCGGCCCGGCCCGGCCCCACAAAGCCGGCAGGGCCTGACCGAGAGGGCCTGGACACAGCTGGCCCCGCCGAGCCACGTGGGCCTTTTGTTACCTGTTCAGAAGATGGAAGCAAGGGAGAGATTCCTGGGCTTCTCCTTTCTTAAATGTGAATTACAGAGGTGTATTCAGCTTCTTAAGTGGCTAATCAGAGTGTCCATCTTAGAACTAGACAGCCAATTGGTTCTCTAGGTCTGAAGGGAGCAGTCAAGTTCCTTACAGGTAAAAAATCACTTTTTTCAACCCACAACAGGGAGTTTCCCAAGTTTTGTCTTATCCTGTTATTCCCTTCCTTTCAGTTTCCCTCCTTTATCTTACATTCAGTAAAGAATTCTGTTCTCTTCCACATGCACCTGTAACAAATCTCACAGCAACAGGCCCAAAGAACCTTTCATTAGACGCTCGACTGGGTGGTCATAGCTTTGGCTTTCCCTCATTTAAAAGTAATTTGAAACTTCTAATAATACATGGATCTCTTCAGATTTTAACACTTCCCCAAAGGAATATTTTCTCCTAAGGAATAGAATTTAATTTTTGACATTGTTCATTTAAAAAAATTATTCTTTAGTAAGCTTTCATAGTTTGATGAACAAAATTGTGTTCACCATCAGCGAATGAAGCATTTTAATCAGAGCTCTATATCTGAATGGATTCTCTAGAAGCTCCTTATTCTCTTCGTACAGTGCTTCAAGGAAAGGAATAGTCTGGGGCAAATTCCAAAGGCTTCTGGACATTTTTACTTCCTTTTGCTGTTCCCCTAGCCCAAATTTTTCTGAACAACTATGTTGTTCATTTGGCAAACTGTCCTTCAAGTTTTTGCCGATACATGGATTTCCTGGAGCCATGAATTTTGTGCCAGTTCCGATGGAATTGCTCCCACCCCTCTTGTCCTAGCTTCTAACCATCCTGGCCAGCTCATATAGATGGCTGGCTGGAAGCTGATTTCAAGCTCTTGGAAACTGTATCTGTATTATTCAAAGTCTTTTGTATGGAATAGGACCTAAAGTACTGTAGAAGCTGTGTGACACAGCTTCGCTCCCAGAAACTCCCTTTCCAGTATTCTTCTCAGCTTATTAGGGCTGCTATGCAGAAATAAACCAACTCCTCCAAAATGCTTCACTGTAAAAAGGTACTGGAATTTGGTATTATTTGTCTAAGACTGTCTGATATCTCTTCTTTGGGTTTCTAGAAATTATAAACATCATTATGATTCTGTGTTCTGGGGTACCAACACCCTGTTAGCCCAATTCCACCTTCAAGTATCTGACCTCCTCTATGGTCTATGACACTCTGATTTCTCCCAGCAATTTCTAAGCTGCTTAAAGCCCTTGCTACTGATATCTCTGCTTGCAAGGTCTGACTTGGCCAGAGCTTTCTTGGCCTGCCCTCTTTTTTTGGTCAAAATACCCAGTTTTTGCATTGAAATTGCTATTTTCCTCAGTAATCCTTTTGTCTTAGATGTCTGCTTTTGTTGCAGCTGGGACCCTGCATGTTTGCTGAGATGTCATTTACAAATCATCCCACCCTGGCATGTTCCTTTTTTTTCCCTTTTCTGAATTAATGCCTGTTTGATACTTTACTTAGTTGCATGGCCATTTTTCAGTGAGCAGTGCTCAATTTTAGTCCAACTCCTTGGTTTAGCAGAAGTACTAGCAATTTTTCTTTGGAAATTGGATCTTTTTAGTAATACTCTTTTCATCTGAGCAGGAGGTTAATTTAGGAATAGTGATAGATATTCTACTTACGATAAGAAGTTGATGGAAGAGATTAATATTTCTGTATTCAAGTACTGTTTGTTACATAGAGAGAAATAGCTGTTCTACAGCTTTTGTAAATGTGAAAAAACTTTTGTTCATAACTGTAAGTATTTTTTACCAGCACTTTATTTGAGAGTATTTCCTTTGAACTTATTCTCTGTCTTACATTGCCAGAGCTCATTTGGACGACTTTGCTTGTTTTCAAGCCATAGCTAAATAGATCTTTTTTTTTTTGGATGACGGGATTATTATAAGTTACCAAGACCAGGCCCATCAATTGTCTTTCATGTACTAGTAGAGACAAATTTTTTTTATTACTTTTACCTGGGGACATGGAAAAACAGCAGTTTTGGAGTAAAGTTATTTTTATATGGTTTTTTTTAATTTGCTTCTACATGTAACCATATAAAAATGCCTTTCCAAAACATCGAAAAAATATTTTGTAAAACAAGGGATAAGCAGGGGCTCAGTGTTCCCAAATAACACTGCCACCAAGTGAGTGACTGGTTTCAGACCACAAATACAAAGTGGCCCAGTCTAATGTCACTGTGACCCCTATCCCAATCCCTGCATTCCTGCCACTTCATCTTGCTTGGCTCTGGCTCCTGTACCCTGGGCTGACCCATCTCCATTCGATAAATAGGAAGAAGACTAATGTATCAACAGTAAAAAGTGAATAGTTTCTGCTTAGCTTGTTGAAGTAGTTTGGCCTAGAGCTCAATGAACACTGGAAAAGGAACTTACAACCAGAGACAGCAAATGTGAGATCACCTGCACTTCATTTGCTTCCTTTTTAGTACCTTTTGTGTCTACTCATATTTTAGATGATCTGCTAGAAACACAGCTGCCTCTGTAGCAGCCAGCAGCTCATCAGTAATTCAGCCTGCTTATTATTATAATGTGCTTTAGATCAAGAGTGAAGGAGAAGAGGTAAGAGAAGCGAGATACCTTTGGAAGGTTTCAGCTTCTCTGCCTGGCAGAGTTGAAACTACTGCATTTGTGGAACTTTTTAGGGGTTTTCCATTTCTTTAGTAATACTAGACAAAAAATATTAGAAGATATCTTCTGAAGTCACAGATTTTTGGAATTTAGTGCATGATTATCAAGTTAGGTATCTAAGGATCCTGGCCCATGATAAGTGTTTAGCAGCAGTGCTGCCCAGATCTGATCTGTGCTGTGGTCCTGTGATGCTCGTGTGGCACTCAGTGGTGGGTGACAAAAACAGGTTACAACATTTGGGATAGCAAGCACTGAAGTTCTTCAGTTAGCATCCCTAAGCACCTCTAATGTCAGATTAAATCTAAATTTTGGGTTGCCTTTGTTTACCTTTGTTGCTTTTTGTTTGATTTTGAATCTATCAGTTCACATTTTCAATGTTTTTTTCTTTAATTATAAGGCTTTTAAGAGTTAGAATTAAATTTTGGTTTGTTTATGAAATAGGTATTTTCGTGTTCTTGTAAGAGTTAAAGCTTTAGAAAAAGGATTAACCATCACAAGACTAGGTCAGGTAGCTTTACAAGCTAAGTATTTGAATACTGCTAAGGTGGCATGAATGCAAAATTTGTGTATTTTCAAGCCCCTCATTTTTTATTCTGGAATTAAAGTGTAGAGGTTAAATACAAGTATTTTTCTGTATTTAAAAATATTATTAATAATAACAAAATAATTTTGCTTTTCATCAAGACCCATGGCTAGTATCCCAAAATACATAAATACAGAGTATATGTTTGAAATATCTGAGGGTATAATTTGTTTAAATATCAAGTGAAAGCCCTCTCCTGGTACTTGCTGGCACAGATGGTTTTTGAATACTGAGCTTCCAAAGGCAGCTTCAGGGCTAGTTCAGTGAATCACCACTTATTGAAGACAGTAATTTTAGGGATAAGAAAAAGCCCTCTTTCTCACACAGCAGAAGAGCAGTCATCTTACGAATATTCAGCAAGCTATCCCAGACGCCATCTTTCAAAATGTGCAGGACCATATGTTGGGCCAGTGCTCAAGGGAGATCTGATACTGTGTGTGTTTTCTCATCCAGTATATTCCAGTCATTATATTAGTCAAGAAAGATAATATTCTTGCAGACCTGGAAAGTCCCAAAACTAACAGTTAAAACAGAGATGTTTTGTGTAGAGAAAAGTTTAATTACTGAAGTGATTGTGAGATATATTTTGGGTATGAGGCACCACATTTTTTAATTAAATTAATCTTTCATATGGTATAATTTGAGTATTTTAAAGCTGTTTTCATGTTTAGGTTTTGTACAAAACATGATTAAGATACTGGTTTAATACTTGGAAATCTGTGTTGTATCAGAGGCAGACGTAGAGAAGTTACTTAATATTACTGTCTATTAGGCCTTTATACTGTTAGTAACTCCTTATTTCTAAATGGAAATGTAGGACTATGTGGGAAGTACTTGTGTTTGTGCTAAAGTTGGAAAAAAGTACTTTTGACTTCATCTCTTTTCTGTTATGCAGTACTGAACGTGATTCATTTGTTTCCACCATTTCAGCTGACATTCTCACTTCATGCTTGGGTTATCCATGGACATTTCAGCAACACCTGCAGTTATTCCTCAAATCCGTTGTCAATATTTTAACAATATTAAGAAGAAATCAGCATACTAGGTAATTTTCTCTTTGGAGACATGAGCTATCTCTTGGAAAACCTGGCCTTGTTTCCTTACTTTCTTGCCCTTTTAAACCAAAAGAGATGTGTAGGGTGTCCTACAGAAGTCTCTGTTACAGAAGGGTCGTGCTTTGCTTCTGTCCAAAGCTTCTACTCAGAGAGTATCACCCACTTTTAGAAGGTCATAAATCAGCCAATATATGAGGCATAACTGCTCTTGGCAGACCCAAAAGAACTAAAACCAAGGAATAGTTTTTTATTTGGGGGAAAATCATCAGCATTGCTGTTCTCTGAGCAAATCTTTGGGCTATTCCTCACCTTTCTGGAACTAAAGTTTATTTTATGGCATCCACTTTCAAAGATCCTTGGAACAACTTGTTCAACAACTCAAGTCTCAGATTGGTCTTCCTAGTGTATGGTTGGCTCTTGATAAATTACTTTTTGTTTAAAGTGACCAAGATATGTTTAGAAGGCACTGGAATCTAGAGCATCTCTACACTGGTTAAGCTTGACTTATATGAAAGAGATAGAGTGGAGCAGAATACATTTTGCAAGCATTTATGGATCAAGAAGTTTGCTTTTTGTGCTCTTTAAGCCTGTAGACTAAGAGCAGAACAAGAAGAATTTTTATGATTTGTTGTATCATTGCCTTTTCAAGCACTCTTTGCTCCATGTCTCACTGATGTGATAAAATGCAGTGTTCTCTCAGACCTGTTTTGGTGTAGGATGTCACTGTTGCTGACAGTTATGCTTTCATTTGAGGTGTCCCAAAACTATCACTTAAATTTATGGGTTTGAATTTTCAAGGAGACAGAAGAAAGGAGTCTGTCCTTACATTTTTTTATGGAATTACATGCATGCTACTTTATATATGTTTGAAAATCTCAAATTTGGCTTCAATTTTTCTTTTACTTCTGTTTTGTTTTACTTCCTGTTTTCCAAATCAAAGAAATATTAAAATAGTTCACCATAAATGTGTTGATATCTATTTCAAAAGCAGCATTTTGAAATACTCTATAGATGATGTCCTAATTAGTAATTGCTCCTTTTTTTCTTATTCTTAAATGAATGACATTTCAATTTCAAAATCACTTGCCCCAGTGATGAGTTTTCAGCTTTAAAAATTTAATTCAAACTGTACTTTTGCCCATGATGAATACAAACTGGGTTTTTTTAGAATACTGTTTTTATTTTGTGAAATAAGACTTACAATCATTACTCTAATGCTTCTTACAGACCTAGAAGTAAAACTAGGAAGACACTGAAGATGATGGATAATGCAATGTTTACATTGATGATTAATAATTGTAACTGGGGGTGAATGTGTAGAAATACATTTCCGTGTCTGTTGCAAACAGGCAGGAATACAGACAGTGAGTCAGGAGGCACTAGAACATTTTTGCATGGATCTCAGTTAACAGAGGAAAAAGCCAGGCAGCAATGCAAGAAAATAGCAAGTGGGCTTTGTGCCAGGAGAAACATTCTTTTTTACTAGTAGAACAGGTTTGCATACTGTGTGTATTCCTTTGATCTATGGAACACAAGATGTTCTGATAGAGGTTCAATGATATTAATAATTTTTTTTTATTGGCCAAGACAAATTTGATTTTTTACTTCATTTGGAGATGGAAGTTGGTCCTACCTGACTGCATGATAATGATGATACAGGTCTCACCTGTAGCATCCAGGAGGACACCATGAGAGCATTTCTTTCTCTGCTTCTCAAAGGTTTCTACTGCATTCTTACTTACATAGTGTTTTGTTCTTTTTTTTTCTTAAGAGAAATAGAAATCTTCCTCCTTGGTTACAAAAAAAAAAATTACTGCATTTTTTAAAAGAAAACTTTATGGATGTGGTAATGATAAATACAATTGTTTTATTTATGGATACATTGTAAATACAGTGTGTGCAGCTTATTAGCATGGAAAATGAGAACTTGGCACAAAGACTTCTGAGTAGCTAAGAGTTCATCCATTATTTGTCAATCCCTATGGAGCTCTACTGCTATTCCTGGGAAGGTTGTGTTTTTCTTGCAAAAGGCAGCTACCTTGAGGATGTGTGGGGACAGAGGGTATGTGAGCTTGTTTTTTGGGGAGTTGGTTTAGTGTTGAGTTTTTCTGTATTTTCAATTGTCTTCTGTCTTCCTGATTTTCAGACACTGAAGGATGGAATCTATTTTGTAGTCTGTAGTCTCTGTTTTTCTGATGCTTATAATTACAGAATTTTTCCTTCTTCTGGCTAAATAAAACTGGTAAGAATAAGGGAAAGTGTAGAAGGGTCTAGCAGAGGGTTTGTCCATTGACTTTAGAAGGTAAGGGCTAAGGTGCTGTGACAACTTTAGATTTCAGTGAAAATAATTTTTAAAACCTGACCAGAAAATTTTCAAGGTGTAACTTTTCAACATGTACATGGAAAGATTCATACCTGTATCTTAAGGTGGCAATGTTTCCCATTTTAATAATTCTTCCCTAGAGCAGTCAGATGAATCATCAAATAGATTAATTTCCTTCTGCTTCAATCCTATTCAGTGCTAGGTAAATTTTGTGCAATAATATTTTTCCTTTTTGTCTAAAACCTTTTTTACTGAAGTTAAGGTTTGGAAAAAGTCTAAAGAACTTAAAATGTATTAAAATGCACATTTTTGGATTTTTTCAGCCAGTTGTTTTATAGGCAGTCAAGTAATGTGTTGGTCCTACAGAGAGTGACAATTAGTCATTTAACATTTCTAGTTTACCCTGGGTCTTTGGGCAAGCAATCTTAAACTTCAAGGGAATCCAGTTGCCAGCTTCTAAAGTAAACACCCTACCTGGAAGTGCTGAACAGAACTTGTTATTTTACCTCGTGTCCATTGCAGAACCAAACCATTGTCCAAGTTGTGTGTCCTTGTGGTGGAAATTAAACTCCAAATAAGCTGCTCCACTTCCCTCTTCCCCCTACTTCGAGTGAGAGATGGACGAAGGGAGAGACTGTGGGGTGAAATAACAATTTACTGAAAACAAACAACAGTGGGATAGGAAACACGCAGGAACAGAACAATTGATAGCAAAAGGGCACGAAAGAGCAGGAGATTTACACACAAAAGGAGTTCCCCACCGCGGCTCAGCTGCACGTGGCTGAGGCCAAAACAAGACCTGTTCCTGTGGCTCAGACATGACATGCGGGACAAAGACAAGGTGGTGGCGTTCCCACAGCTGCATTTTCTGCCCCTGAAACAAAAAAAGCAGTGATGGGCAAACCCAGAAAAAGCTGGATCGTCCGCGTTGCGCTGCCCACTCCTGGCTGCGGTTGGCAGAGCTCCGCTTGGGCTCAGCTCCGTTCACTGCCGGGAGCCGCATCCACACCCTGGCTGTGTCCTGCTGGGGACTGGCAGGATGAGCAGAGGCGGGAGGACACTCTGCAGTGCCGGTCCAACAACTTTCCTGGGGAAGAAGCTCAACAAAACACCACAATTCTCGTGTATGGCCACATTTTGTTCCTCTTGAAGCCACATCCCAGCTGATGATGTGGGTGGTATAGAATAGCAATAGCCATACCCCCTCTGCATCAGCACTATGCATTATGTATGCTGAATAGGGTCTGTTGATAAAAAAGCCTACGTTCTTGAATTAAAAAGAAAACAAAGCAAAAGCCTGACAGATAAACATTTCATTCAGAACTTGCTGTCTTTTTACGTGTTCAAAAAATTATCCCTTCATTTTAAGTAGTCCCAGTTTAAAACAAGCTTAGTGTGTAAGAAAGAGAAATGAAAACAGGCCTTTCATGGTTTCCTTTTACCATGTGTAAGTCTTCCAAGATTTTACTGTAGAATGTCAGAATGTTTTTCAGAGTATTTAATGTGTGCATATCATATGTATATCTGTGCACAAAATTTAAACTCAGGTCCTTATTACAGGTTTTATAAGTGATGTCATCATGAAATGACACAGTATCAGCAGTCTGGGATGCAGGCAAATTTATACTGACCAACTTTGCTGTTCAAGTAACATGGTGCATTTTAATCCCAGTGATCCGTTCTAAATTTTAAGAGTATTTTGAGCAAATACTTGTTTAATTTGGAAATGAATGCTTACCCTTCTTTTACATGTGTTGACCAGTCTTCTGCTGTCTGCATTCCTCCTTCAGAATTTGGCTGAAATTTCCCAATGATAAAATTCAAAGGTGGAGCTCAAATATTTAAATTTTGAGCTGAAACAAGCTTTTCAGCTTTGTTAAAAACTGTTCACAGATAATGGAACAGTGTGCTTTGCACATCCTTCATTTGTAGGAGTGATGGCAAAGTGGATACTGTTTGGCCATATTCATGAGAAGTGAGCATTGGAGCTCCAAACCTGCAAGGACATGTGCACATGCTTAACTTTAAGCAGAGTGGTGAGTTTGTTTGAAGTCAGTAATGTGGCTCATGTAGAACATTAATTACCTGCAATAAGCTTTTGTTGGAACACTGTGTTCCTGTCAGTCTCCCTGCGTTTCCTACTGCATGAGCTCAGCTTTGCTAATCCCTAACTGATTCTGGCGTAGAGAAATGCTTCATTTTCTATATTTCTTTCTATAGTAAAACCAGGGTTTTCTTTCTAATTGTCGTATTGTGTGCTTTTTGAAGTCTCTATTTGACCACAGAAGTCTTTGGGACTAATCACTGTGTGTTAAATGCAGGTTTATGAAGTTTCTCAATGTGTCTTCAATATTACATGCAGTATTTTTCTTTCAAAGAAATATTACAGTAAAAATAGCTAATAGTGGGATCTTTGTCTTGGTGTTTCTTTTGTTACATACTCTGTTCTAGTGAATGACTAGGAGAAAAGGGGGGTTTTGTTTTTCTTTTGCCTGGAGTCAAACAGGAGCATGCTGGTTAAAGGGATTCTGTGGGGGCTGGAGAGGGCCTGAGGGAACTCAGAGAGACATCTACCACCAGCAGCTTGTCTGTTCTAGCTAATTATAGCTGGGGTACTGTTTACTTTAGTGGTGTACTCCTTATTTATTAGTTACTTGGTTACTGCTTGCCTTCAAGTTACAGGCTGGCAGCCAGTTCCTGCAGGGGAGGTGCAATAGGGAGGGAAGGGCATCAGGCAGCATTGCAGCTCCCCGACCTTGGCAAGATTTCTTACACTGGTGGAGTTTGGGTTTTTTTTAATATTGGCAACCCAAGAGATAGTCAAAAAGAGAAGCAGAGAAGTTAAAAAATAGCAACAACTCATGGAAATTTTTTACAGTCTGGAAGGACTGTGGTGATAAAATTATCATGAGTGTCTCCATGACTTGTAAGTCAGACTTGGATTTTTTCTTTCCTTCTCCTCTTGTCTTTGGAAAAAAATCTCACTTTTTTGGCCTATATGAAGTTACAATGATTTGCATAAAATTAAGGTCTTTATAGCTTTTTAACCAGTACAACTTTGTGGGATTCTAGATTTAGTTTCACGGGGTAGTTTTGCTAACTAGTCACATATCACTTTTCCAAGCATGACTGAATATACACACAGGCATTTCACAGTGTTAACCAAAACCAAGTTAAGTTATTGCAAAACTTGGGTATGGAAACTGTAGGTCACTTAGGAGTCCCAGTCCTTAAGAGTAAGACTTCTGAGCCGTTGAACCATTTTGGGTGGGTCTTACCTACCTCACCCTCCAACTTTTCTGATGAGCTTTGAGCTGGCCTGTAGATTAGGTGTCTGAAGGAGGTAGTGCAGTAGACCTACTTTCACTGGCTTTTGTTATTCTGTTTGTAGTATTCTTGGTATGATAATTATCTCGGCAAACAAAAGGGCAAAGAACAGCAGTGTTGTATGGGAAGGTAAATGAGGAGAATTATGAGATTTTCTGCAGCTGTGTTTGAGAAAGTAGAAAGTATCATAAACAGTGATTTCCATACTATATCAGCATGAAAATAGTGTTGGCCCATACTATAATTTTATGAAGAAAAGAGATAATTCTCCAGTCTTTTTTGATCATAACACTCTCTTGCAAAGACAGGAGCCTAACAAGAACTGAATGTCTGTATGATGGATCAGTTCCTGAACAACTTAGAGGAAGGCCCTGCCAGGAGAATGAGCAAAAAGTTCCATAGAAAAGGAAAAGTTCCTATCTCCAAAGGAGAAGTTAAGGAATACAAGGAGCACAACAGGTTAAACAGCCTTGGCCAAAGAAGTGAGTACCCCTAGGCAGACTAGCATCTCTAATCAGTGGTAGTGGTATGAGCTCTGAGGGGAGGGAAATTCAGGCTGGTGGTCTCATGTAACATTAAAAAGGACAAGCAGTCTGTCAGGGGAAACAGTCACTGGAGTGGGATTTCTTCTCTTGATCAAAAAGGCAGCAGCACTGCAGCCTGCTTTATCTGTAGGGCAGGTGTTGGCAGAGGGCATTTTTTCCCAGACCATACCACTGGCCTGGGATACATTTTTCCTAATCTGTAAAAGAACCCACTTGCATTTCTCTCTTTTGCAAGCCTTTGTTAATCAAGCAACTTTAAGAGACATCTTTACATAGCAAAAAATGAGCTACATCTAATGGACTTGAAAAATGTACCTAGTGCTTGTCTCCAAAGCCAAAATTACTTTTCTCATCTCTGTAAATAATTTTTATGAATAGCATTCAGTTCTAGTACATTGGAGCTCAATTAAAGGAGGGAAGGGGAAACAAAGTGCACTCTGCACAAGTTCGCCTCCTGCTCCTGAACACCATTGACAGCCATAGGTGTGTTGCATTTTGGTGAAGCTTACGTTGCCACAAAATTCTTTTAGCAAGAGTTTTTATCTTCAGCTGTGTAGCTACAGTGAGACGGGATAAATTTGATGCTGCTGTTGACTTAGCTTTTATCTTACCAAGTAACAGAGCAAGGAAGAACTGCAGGTGTACTGTTCCCTGGCGTTCTTGTCAGCTGTGCCGATAGTCAAAGTAATAATAATTTGCCAGTGACATTAAGAGCAAACATACATCAAGATTTCAAGTATTCATTTCATTTCACAATATTCATTAAATAACTTAGAACCAATATGGAAGGAGTTCCAGAAGAAAATTAGAAGGTAGGTTTTCTCTCTCAAAAGAAATAAATAAAAATTGCATCTTTGGAAGTATTTGACATCTTGTCTTAGGTCTTGATTGAGAATCCAGAAGAAGAATTTTTTTATTTACTGTAAGAAGTACTATGAGCCTGAATCTTCAATTAGTTGTTTTTTAATATTGTGAAATGTTCCTTATTTTGATGAGCTTAACTGTAATATGGCTTCTCCTGGTTGAGGACAAGAAGATGTACAACGGGTGATTTGATTCCACCACAGATCATAATTTTCAGTGCAAATCTGTTCAGCTCAGTTACAAATCACTTAAGCAATAGCACATTATTTTAGAAAACTCCTAATGAAGAGCATCTAGATTAAAGTCTGAAAGTAGAGGCTAGGGTCAAATATTTGTATTAACTCTGGTCTCACTATAATTGAATCTGGATGTGTACATTGTGTATTTCAGTGTGATGTCTGAGCAGTCTGCAGCAATTAGTGGAAATTACAAATGTTTAATGAGCATTTCAATGCTTTTCAGTTGATATTGTTGATAGGTACTGAAGACTCCAATGTTCTAAGTGCCTTCAGAATTCTCTACCTTGATCTATTTTGTGGCCCATGAGTAGATGTTATTCACATGTAGTATTTATTTTATCTGTAGTTATTAATACATCAGTTTGACCTATTGGGGTTTCTTTTCTAGAGTACCATATATAAAAAAATGTAATGTAATCCATAATTCAGCTTGTGCAGCCTATGTTGGGCTGTAAATAGTGATTGGTCTGCAGTCAAATGCATTTCCTATATTAGCTCTACTCGGATACAAGATTTTGTGGGCTTCATACAACTTCTAAAAAGTTACATATTGCCTTTTATCCTTGTGGTGATGAAGACCAATTACTTTTGGACATAATTTTCTATATTTCTGCCCTTACTCTCTAAATATTATATACTGCTGTGCTAAATTTATTAAGTTGTATTGAGTGTGTGGTTGGGAGATAGCAAAGCTGTGTTTCTTCTTGTATTAACTGTTTTTCCAACTACAGATTCTACGAAATTAGATTTTGGTTTGTCATATTTAAATTATGAATTGAACATAAGCCTTCTAATTTCAAAAAATTTTTATCAGGCAGTATCAGCTGTAACTTCTGAGTTATTAGTGTATATATTGAGATTCATTGTTTTTTAAATTATATGCATAATCCTCTAAACCTTAACAATAGTTTGTTTTTTAAGAGTTTCAGGGGATATTTTTATCTTCAGCATTTAACTGGTTTATCTAAGTAGCTCCTTTATGAAAACTTCAGATTTGTGCTGAGTTTCTAATACAGTTTTTCTCCAGAAAAAACCCAGAAGCAGCTCATGAGTAGCTTTTCAGGCCCTCTCTCTGCCCTGTCCCACACCAGAAAATGGTGCCTGCCCCAGCTCTGCTGGGATGGGTGTCACAGCTCTGTTGGGATGGGTGTCACGGTTCTGCTGGGATGGGTGTCACAGCTCTGTTGGGATGGGTGTCACGGTTCTGCTGGGATGGGTGTCACAGCTCTGTTGGGATGGGTGTCACGGTTCTGCTGGGATGGGTGTCACAGCTCTGTTGGGATGGGTGTCACGGTTCTGCTGGGATGGGTGTCACAGCTCTGTTGGGATGGGTGTCACGGTTCTGCTGGGATGGGTGTCACAGCTCTGTTGGGATGGGTGTCACGGTTCTGCTGGGATGGGTGTCACAGCTCTGTTGGGATGGGTGTCACGGTTCTGCTGGGATGGGTGTCACAGCTCTGTTGGGATGGGTGTCACGGTTCTGCTGGGATGGGTGTCACAGCTCTGTTGGGATGGGTGTCACGGTTCTGCTGGGATGGGTGTCACAGCTCTGTTGGGATGGGTGTCACGGTTCTGCTGGGATGGGTGTCACAGCTCTGTTGGGATGGGTGTCACGGTTCTGCTGGGATGGGTGTCACAGCTCTGTTGGGATGGGTGTCACGGTTCTGCTGGGATGGGTGTCACAGCTCTGTTGGGATGGGTGTCACGGTTCTGCTGGGATGGGTGTCACAGCTCTGTTGGGATGGGTGTCACGGTTCTGCTGGGATGGGTGTCACAGCTCTGTTGGGATGGGTGTCACGGTTCTGCTGGGATGGGTGTCACAGCTCTGTTGGGATGGGTGTCACGGTTCTGCTGGGATGGGTGTCACAGCTCTGTTGGGATGGGTGTCACGGTTCTGCTGGGATGGGTGTCACAGCTCTGTTGGGATGGGTGTCACGGTTCTGCTGGGATGGGTGTCACAGCTCTGTTGGGATGGGTGTCACGGTTCTGCTGGGATGGGTGTCACAGCTCTGTTGGGATGGGTGTCACGGTTCTGCTGGGATGGGTGTCACAGCTCTGTTGGGATGGGTGTCACGGTTCTGCTGGGATGGGTGTCACAGCTCTGTTGGGATGGGTGTCACGGTTCTGCTGGGATGGGTGTCACAGCTCTGTTGGGATGGGTGTCACGGTTCTGCTGGGATGGGTGTCACGGCTCTGTTGGATAGATGTCACATCAGGCACCTTGAGCTGTGTCCCATTAATCCCCAGAGCTGCTCACACTCTGCTTGCACCAGAGCCACCCCAGCACCGCACGCTCAGAACTGACACCCAACTCCAACCTGCACATCAGAGACACCCCTGCCCCTGCCCGGGCTGTACCCGTCAGTGGGAATTGTTCTCCCAGCTCTGATAACAGGGTACTCCCGGCTGGCTGTGCTGGATCGTCCTGACGTTTGGAATACAGATCCATGAGAAGTGTGTCATGTTAACAGAGCACTACAACAGTCATACTTTGTCTCAATTGATGGGGGAATTGCAGCACACAGGGCAATTCATGTTGACAGTAAGAACTTGCAGATAGGCAGCCTAAAATGGTGAAATCATTATAGAAATTTATTTAACTGGTTGAGTGGCCATAGCAGATTGGTTGAGCCAGCCAAATCTGAAGACTCTGAAGGGAGTTTCTCCTTTACTGCTTTTTTTCTTTTAAGATTAATTTTTGGCTGGTTTCTATATCTTTGGAACATGTCTTTTTAAATCTTTGAATATTTATACAAATGGCAAGGTTAATAGTAATTGATACAATATTAAGTATATATTTTCATCTCTGTTCAGACCATAAAAAGGTTTTATTTTCATGGTTATGTTTTGAGGACAAATATTGAAAAGAAGACAACCATATAATTGAAAATAAATCCATTGAATTTTCTTTACATTTCATTCTCTTTAGAATGTGTCAGCAATTTAGTGAATAATATAGTTTCACAACTTGTTTTAATTAATCCACAAAATGTTTTTCGATTACTTGTTATGTTGTGGTTTTAAATCTCTTACCTGTGACAAAAATTAGAGTTTTGTTTACAGGAATTGGATAAAGATGAGGAGCTGCCTAAAGTGTTTAAACAATGCTCTTTTATTAAAGAATCCATTTTTGAGTTTCATTTCCTTTTTTTTCTTTTTGGAGTGAGCTTTTGCAAGCTGATCTCATACTTTTCCCACAAACTAGGTATTAGCTGCAGCATTATTTTGCCTAATTAAAAGAGAAATATTACAACCTGGGTCCATAAGTGTGATGCAGGGGCATCCCTAAGTGAAGAACAAGAGGCATGACATTTTGTCATTGCATTTTGTTTGCAGGCAATGCCAGCTCCTTTTGCCTAAGTGTGACAGTCTAAGCTGTCTTCCTGCGGTTTTTGTTCATGCAGGATGATGGCGGATTTGAATGAGATACGGAAGCCTATTGGTCTGGCAATATTTATAATGCATTTTTATTTTTCTCCAAAGCGCCCGATTCCACAGTCAACCCTGTGTATTTATTATTACAGGCAATTGGCTCTGAGAAAGAGACCTGGGAGCACCTTTACTTCTTGACTTTAACCAAACCGTAACCAGTCACCCACATTTATATATTTCCTTAGAACTTAATTTCAACAAGTTTTAGTCATACCCTCTAGGATCTCCATAATACAATTCTGTAGGTACAGCAAATTCTTTAAATCGCCGTTAGCAGCAGAGCACACAGGCATGTTACAGACTAAGCACGAGAGACCTAAGTCTGTAGAGAGATATATGCTTTGAGTATTATCCATATTAAAAAAGAGATATCCCAAACTTTGCATTTAAAAATACTTCTCTGAAGTGTCTCCTTTAGTGTAAATGCTGATGTCTGTTGGCATTAAATGGTTGTGTGGAGAGTGTTCTGTAGCCCGGTAGGGTAGGAATTCTTCCATTGTCAGTCTAGCTCTGCTTCCAACTGTGGCTTACTCTACCTGGCTTTATCTCATGTGTTCTTATCTTGTTCATTGCTATTCATAACCCATACTTTCTGAAGATGGGCCTTTATTTATAAGAAATATTTGCCAAGTTCCTTGTTCCTTTATGTAAAGGAACAATAAATACTGTTTGAACATATATGCATTTGATTTATTTTCATTCTCAGTTTAATTATGCAGTGCATATTTTAGACACATATACCAGATTATTGTCTTATAATAATTTGCCTTTGCATGTTAACAAGCACAAAAGGCAAGCAAGCAAAAAGAGTATTGCTGTCTAGGTATCATCTCTATGCTGTGATGATAGGCCTGCTTTAGGAGAAGGTAATAGCCTTCATTTAAGGAAATTGTCTCCAAATATGTAGAAGGAGAAAACCTGGCAAGTCGTCAGCTGTATGAGTAAAAGAGATCTCTGACATTTGGCTCCACTCTTTTCCTTTTATTCCCCAAGCTCCTGCTGTGTTCAGTTGAGGAGAAAAAGGCTGGTTATGTAGTTAGGTCATGGTAAGCAAGTGGAGAGCATAACGTGCAGTTTTCAGTATTTCTGGTAACTGGTATAAATCTTGTCAGCTGGAACTGGTGTGTTCCGAACCTCTTCCTTTAGTTTTTCAGGCTGTGGAGTTAAGCTGAGCTATGTGATAGTAAGGGAGAAGTAATTGCTAAGAATTCTCAAAGCAAATGGAAGTTCATGGATGTGGGATTGATGTTCTGATATGCTGCTACACAGGTACTGTTTAGGGTTACCACTTTTGATTGAAGTCTCTTTCTTCTTTGTATGAAAGCAGCATAATTAATCAGGTTGTAATGAATTCAGTTACTGCTAGTTTGTCACCTCAAGAGAGAAGTTACCAGAGCAGGCTGAAATCCAACTGAAAATATGGTTGCGATTAGTATTTAGTATTTAAAGAACTCTTTTAACATGTGTAGTGTAACAGTAGGCACCTTGTGATTAGGCTGGGAAACGTGTGTTGTATGGCTTGAAACACACCGCCAAAAATAAGTGGAGATGATATGAAATTCACCTGCAAATTATAAATTAAAAGATACTTTTCTACAATGCATTTTACAGGCTGGCAATTATCTGAATTGTATATTTAGTTTTGTCTCTATTAACAATAATCTCAGATTGTTTCAGTGTGAAAGATGTGTCATGTATAATCTATGCCCTTAAAATCAAGAATCACCAAACAAACCAATGTTTTGGCTTGTGGTTTAAGTTGTTGCTCTTGGTGATCACTTACAAGTGTTATTTGAACAAAGGTGATGGTTTTGATGCTGTGCACATCTTAAGTTATCGTTATTGTTTGTGCTGTTTTCAGATGTCAGTGCTGTTTGAATCCTATATGTAGTTCAGTAGGAAAAACCCATGGGTATGTTTGTTGCAAAAAAAAAATCAGATGCTAGGCATTACTTTATTTGCTTAGGTGATTTTTAAAATGCTTTTTATTTGTATTACTGAGGGAGATGGTATTTTAGCAGTGCCTGTTTTCTAGGGCTTCAGAAGGAGCATCCCAGTGCAAGCACTGGTCGGTTGCCATCATGTGAGTGGCTGGGGAGGTCACTGCTGTGGGCTCGGGCAGAAGGAGGGTCCGTGCAAGGGCACTCACTGGGGACAAAATCAGCTGGGGTATTGTGGCCCTTGTGAGCGGGGGTGTGGGCTGGGGCTGGCCCTGCCCCGAGTGAATCGGGGCAGACCACAGAGTAATGACTTCAGCGGGGGGCACTGCAGAGCAGCTGGGGGGCACAAAGCCCTTCATCAGCACAGCTGGATCCGGAGCGAACATCTGTCTGTACTCTTAGACTCGACACTTCTGTTAATACTGGGGGCTGTATTTGCATTTGTTAGATTATTTTGGTAACAGTACTTTCCCGTCTCTAGTGTTCTATTTCTTTCCATAATCCCCTCTTACAGCAAAATCAGTATTGGCAGTTCAGGAGAAACAGAACAATTAACTTTCATGTAAGCCTTTAACAATTAATAACTTCCCTATACTTCCCCAGCAATGGTTATATGTGTAAGTCTCAGTAAAGAGCAGCTGTGGAATGGAAATAAAGGAATTACACAAAGAAGCTGTTTAGTTGTGCTGAGATTGCCATCGAAGAGCTGTGTGCAAACTCCCTCCTTGGCGCTCAGAACTGAGGAGGAGTCCATGTGGCCATATTCCCGGGATATTCCAGTCATGAAGCTCCTCTCTTGTGCCTATGAGGAAGTGGATGGATGATGGGAGGGCAGTATATTTGAATTTACAGGCCAGTGCACACTTGACCATAACTGAGTTGATTATAAACATTCTTATAGTAATTTAATGACAGCATAAAGAACACAGGGAGGAAAAGCCTGCATTCAGAAAAGCAGTGTTGGAAAGGAGCAGTCTTAGTATCTATGAAACTCCCCTGCTTACTCTTATTCATATCTTTCCCTTTTTTTATATGTTCCCTATATGCTTCAGAAAAAAAAATCTTGCAAACATTTGCTTGGTTTCAGCATAGAATAATAAAGCAGACAAGTGTCACCTGAATGATTGTGACACTTGTACAAATGTCTGTGAGCTCAAACAAGACAGGCAAATTATGTTTTTACCCATTAACTATAGCTGTCTTAGGTAGAAAAATGCCAGTTTATCTACATAAATATTTATCTGAACCATGCGCTTCAGACTTAAAAATTTTGCAGAATCATAGCTTCTAAGATTAATAGTTTTCATATTAAAAGCATGTCAAGATGCATCATTGTTCCATCTTCAGTTTAGTGAGAAATCACAGTTTGGAGTGGATGGCAGGCAGGAAAATCAAGCTGGGTGTTTTGATTCCCTTTCATATTGATAGAAACCATCCTTTTACCATTCCTACTGTTTATCCACTCAATCATAATACTGTGGAAAAGAGAATGATGAAGACTTTGAATACGTTATTCTTTGGCATTATCAACTTCCCAGATTTCCTTTCAACTTGTCACAGTGTCAGGATTCTGAGGTGGTAGTAAGAAGTTATCTACAACATGGTAAATACATCTATCTCCTCATGAATGAATGTGGGGTAGCCTGGTTGTAGGGCTCAGATGTGATGCTCCAAAGAATTTCTTTTGTCATTATTCATGTTGAAAAATTTTTAGTTTTGATGACTTTTTATAAAAAAACTCCTGGACTGTATAAATTTTGTCATGTCTCAAGGTAATTCCAATTTATTGTTATTTCCTCTCTAGTGTAGGTGTTCCTGTAGTTACATACCCCCTTGAAGCCTGATACCCTGTGAATTTTTTCAGCCAACTCCCAGTAGCCTTACAGCAGAAGGATTATTCAGTACCTGTGTGTTGCAGTGGCTCAAGATTCCCATCCTCTGCCTTTGTTCCTGTCTTTTTCCTTACATGTTCCTTACCTTAGCTTTCCTTGCATAGTCTTAGCTTTCTCCACATAAGGAAAAAAATTAAATCAAGACAGACTATTTTAATTCCGGAGTTCATTTTCCAGATTTGAGACCTCACTTGTGGAACCGTTTTTGAAAATTGTGTTAATGTTAATGAATTCTCTGCTACTTGGTTTTGGTTATATACTTGATAATATGATAATACATAATACAGCTCATGAATTTTGGACAAAGAATGAAAGTTTTAACTATTCTCTTAATTTAAGCATTCTAATGGGTCCTCAACGTGCAACCTTTTATTAATGAGAATATTTTGGAACAAGATGAGCAGTCTGTGGCAAGTAATAAACAGATTGAATGCACGTTTGTGTAGACCTCTTTAATGGGAACGAGGAAATGAGGTTGGATGTGCTTAGCTAGGAGATAAAAAGCCCATCTAAGTTAAAAGACATAATAGGAGTAAAAAAGTGAGACACAGTTTTAGACTGAAATGAGAGTAAAAAATTGGCAGATTAGATTTGCCTTAAGTCTATGATAGTTAAAATAACCCCATTTAAAATTTTGAAACTGTAATTTACATGTTCCTTTATTATTATTCAGATTAATACTAAAAGGGCAGAAGCCATCCAAGAAACTTATGCATTAATTTTCTTCCCTTTCACTATTCTGCAGATTTGTTTCAAAATATTTTTCTAGTACCTTGAATTTTGTTGCTGTTTTCTGTTTTGACAAGTTTTCTTTCTCTCTGTCTATTAATGCTACTGAGAAATAAAGATGCTTTTACAAAATGCTTTCAAGCACAAAAGAAGATGGTTTTCAAGAGATTATTTTACATATTTACATATTTTACCTTAAGCATTTTGTAGTCACTGCCTACTGGTGAATGTATCAGATTTTTACACACACTTTCAAATTGAACCAGTTTTGCTTCTAAGCCATTGCAAAGAGAGGAAATGAATTCTAACTTTTTTCACTTCATTTTCACATCCTCACATTTCCTTATTTCACATGGTTTAAAACAAAATGCCTCCAGCATTATTTTTCCTTTCTCAAGAGCAAAGTGAATGTGACTTTTCTAAGGGGGTCACAGGATGCCTCTGAGGCCTGTGGGTGTTACTGGACTGCTGCCTGCTTTCAGCTTAACTGAAGGGCTTGTCATAGTTTTCATCTCCTAAGAAATTAGCCCTAGGTGCTGGCCAAAAGCGGGAGAAGGCAGCATTATGAGTCCCACGCTGGTTATTTCCCACTGACATCAAATCCTGAGGTTTTAAAATTAATCCTACACAAAGACAACCCTTCATTTTGGTGCCAGTTTGAAATTAGACTGCAATAATGACCTTTTAAAGATGTCTAGTTGTTAAGATAACCCCCTGTTGAAAGTTGACGGTGGCTCTTGCACCCCGTGTTGCTCAGACGCTCCCAAGCAGTGGCAGATCCCATGAAGGTGCCGGGCAGCCATGGCCAGTGCCGTGACCTGTGTGGCCACCAGCCCTGACACCCAGAGCTGACCAAGCCCACCGAGCCCCACAGCTCCAGCCCCATGTCCAGAGGCAGACAAAAGCTCTTTATGGAATTCCAGCAGGCAGATTAGTTACACACTGGCAATAGGAGGCTTGCACAAAAGGGACCGACTTGGCCACTAGGAAAAGTTAATCCTTGGCTATGAGTGTGGATTGAAAGCATACTTTCTATTGGTATGACATTGGCTGGCAACTGGAAAAACTTGGAAAAGGGAGAATTAACAGCAACTGTTAACGTAAACAAGGAAGTGATTTAATACATACTATCCCCAAGTGTGAAATGGAAGCTGGCCCAGTAGAAAATGGGAAATGTGGAACAGATCTGCATAATATACAGGAGATTTTTTTGTCTATTGGAATAAATAAAAATTTGTATTGGTCCTAAACTAAAATTACTCACCTAATCATTCCTGTCTTCTTACGTTGGGGTTTTGCATCATAAACCTGCATGAATTTATCATGTGCAGAATTGTCTTTCATTACTAGTAATAAATAGGTGTGAAGCTGGAGATGGTACCTCTTTGTAGTCAAAATAGATGTGTGTAAACAAAGCAAGACACTGTATATCTATGAAAAATTATTTTGGTAACCATGACCCTTAGCAATTGTTTTTCTACATTTAAATTATGAAAAAAACCCACCATCATACTTTGTTTTTGTTAAAAGGATATCTGTGTTTTTCACTTGTAACAATTGACTGCTCATTTTTTTGGAGGTTTTTTAATTTGGCAGTCCTCAAAGGTGGTTCCAACTGTATAAAGTATAACTTTGCTGAGACAAATTTGATTATGATTTCAACTATATGTGATGTATGAAAATTTCAGCTGTTTAACCAGCATCAGTGGCATGTTTTCCTTTAAAAACTGGAGTAGGTCCTGTAGAATGAGCACTTTTAATCTGTTTAAATACTCTACCTTTGACTATTCAGTTATAATTTAGTTCCATTCATCAAAAATAGAAAATATTTGTTAAAGACTTTATTATTTGATGGGGTACTCCACCATCTGCTGCCATGATGCACACAACTCTAGTTTTGAGAAATGTACTGTGAAATCTTTGTTTGAATCTGTAGATTTTGAAAATGCACAATATCCAGACATTTAAGCTTTTCTTTTTTAACCCTGCACTGTTAGAGATTTCAAGAGCATCTTTACAGCATTATGAAAATACAGACATATGAAAAATACTATTTGTATGTTCTATTTTTCTTTTGTATGTTAAAATAGTGAGATTACTTGCTTAATCACTTAGGGAGGCAGTAGAAAATTCAATCTCTTATTTTATGATCATTTCTCTTCTTTAATACATTTCACCTAGTTTAGAAGTATGGATCAGAAACTCGCAAGGAAAACTGATGCCCTTTCCTGCAGCTAAATTAACAGGAATCACGTGGAAAGCAATCTGAGCCTTGTATGAAAAGGGGAGCCATTAAAATTAGCCCTAAGCTATGGACTGCACCCAATATCACTAGAACTGCACTCTCTGCAGATGTGGAGGCTGACTCTCAGGCAAACTGAGCTGTGTTGTATAGCTACAATTAAAATCAACTCCTCTGCCAAAAAATAAAAGGGAGGAGGGTAGAAGGAGAACATCAAAGACAGATTGAAATGTGTAGTTAGTAATAAGAGTGGTCTCCTCTTGAACCAAGCCCTGCAGCAATTCATGGCCCCCTTGTTAATGAGAAATTTTGACCTCTGGTTTGTAAGTTAAACTTGTAATCCCAGCTAATGAAGTAAATCAATCCCAACTTCAGTCTGTTGTTCCCATTTTTCTTTCCACAGTGTGTCTGGGAGTTAGTATCCAGGTCTACAAATACGATTTGGGGGAAAAAAATTATACTGCTGCTATGTAACTTCTTCAGTTTTGCAGATTCACTTACCTAAAGTAGGCAGATTATTTTAACTTGCCTGTGTTCTTGTAAAATATCCTGTTTGTTTTGGGCATTTGGGACTTCTAAATAATATGCCTGAGTTACCATTTTAAAAGAGATGCTGGATTTGGATTTTTAACTATCCAAAAATACTTATCTACAACAGGTTTAAGCTTCAGATATGTAGATTGATTTAAAATTATTTGAGGAGCCTTATTTTAATTTTTGCTATATATTTAAAGGGATACTGATGATAGTTTTGTGTCAGAAAAATAGTCTTCCACTGCAGTCTCAATTCTAAGAGAAAATATTCACTAGCAATAAAATGAATGCAAAGCGAAGATGCCAATTTTCATAATGTGTGGATCATCCTTTGAAATATATACTTTTGTGTCTTGTGAGCCACCGAGTGACAAAAAACCCAAATCCAGCCCAAAAGCCCTGGTAAAGCCTCTGAGTTGATTCTATGTCACACCATATTATTAAGGAATCTGTAAGAGATCAGCAACTGATATAAAAGGAGGTGAAGTCTTTTTGGCAAAAATAAGGAGATGTCAGATTCATAATGTGATCCCTTAAAGGAAAACATAACCAGCTAGAGACAAAAAAAGACTTGTAGCTGCTTTGTTTTTCTTCTGCATTCGTAACTGGTAGTGCTGTGGACTGTTCTGAACAACACAGGCCCTTTTTTGTTGTAATACGTTTTGCTCCAAAGAGAGTTTTTACATTATTTTATGGCTATTTAGAGCTACAGACACTGTTTTACAGGGGAAGGATCCCCCAAACTAAATGTGTTTTTTAAATGAAGGGTACACATGCTCCCCTCTTGCTGCATCTCTGCTCTCGCTGCAGCTGTGACCTGGAGCAGTGCGGAGTTTTGGCTCCCAAGTTTTTGGCTCTTATTGTTAGTTTTTCATATCCACATTCCTGCAGTTTGGTCAACAAACCTTACCCCATATTACAGCCTTTTGTAGATGTCATGTGTTTAGGTTTCTGTCATGAAGAGGGAGCAAATGACCATGTGCTGCTGTATTTTATGCAATTTTATTATAGGAAAGACTAATTTTTTGTAGCAGTGAAGTCGGAGTGTCTGCGTACTGCCTCAGTTCAGCAGCTGTTTTTCCTGGGCTGACCCTAGTGGTGCTGTTTTTTTGCTTACCTCGGGGACCAAGCCTGGGCTGTGCTTTCTGGAAATAGGAGCGGTATTGTTTTTATGCCTAAAAGAGGATGATTCCTGCCTGGATTTGATGACTTGCTGCTGAAAGCCGACATTGATTTCCTCAGGGCAGGCAATGGTCAGGGGCTGTTGGTGTGCCCAAAGGGATGTGTCTCCCCAGGCAGGGACACAAAGGCCCCTGCAGAGCTTCAGTGAATGACCTGTCAGCAGCAGGTGACACCTGGCCCTTCTCTGCCCCTGGTAACTGATGGACGCTGGGTAGCCCTGGGAAAGGGAGAGTCAACCAAACCTGGAGAAAAGCCCCTTTGTAACTCACTGAAAGCTGTTCTGATGCTGAGCATTGCAGTGACGGCTCCTGAGTCAGTTCCTTTAAGCTTTTCTGAGGAAAACAAAGCACCTGAACTGAGGGTCTGGAAAGAGAGCTGGGTGAGCAGAAGGTTCTGGAATAAATCGTAGAATGGTTTGAGTTGGAAGGGAGCTTAAAGATCACCTCGTGCTTTTGCAGAGGACCCATGAGTTGAGGAGAGTGAGGTGCAATAGGCATCTCCTAAGGAAAGGGAGGAAGAGTTTTTCTGTAAAGGAACAAAATATTAATGCAGTCCAAATATAGAGATTATGTCCCCTAATACGTATTAGGCTGTAATGTATATTTTTCCTAAGGATCAAATGTAGTGGAAATTTTTATTACTCAGAGTTCCTCTGTATCTAGAGGGACTATAAGTTTATAAGTAACACATTAAGTGTTACCTGTGATCTTCAAAGTACACATGAAGGGCTAGATTAAACTGTATACTGTTTTTGTTTGTGATAATACTGCACAATCTTTAACATCACCTGTATTATTCTTTGAAGGTGCTCATGACCCTCATAATGATTTGAAGCCGGTTGCTTTATACTGCTGCAAATCATTACTGCATTATAAGTAAGACTTTATAATAACCTACTTTTTGTCTTACTACATTTAAAAGCAGCTTTGTTAATTGTAACAACAAGTGGAGAAACACAGCAGCGAATCTGTTCTCAAGTTATATACCTTAGTATATGGAGGATCCTGTTGTGAAGAACTTCGAAAATAATCATGGTTTATTAGCTGCACAGTCTTTTCCCCTTTGTTTCTATTCATTTAATTTAAAGTGAAACAACTCAGCATGCAAAACTAAAATTAGCTGCAAAAAAGGTGTACGTGAATAAACAGGCAAATCCATTAGAGTCGATGGGTTATTGGATCCCTTGCCATTCCTCAGATGGCGGCCTATTAAAAGTGGTAATGTCTGCCTCCAGCATGGCCCTGAGGCACAAAGAAGGCCACGACAGGCATATTTCACATGCATCAGACACAAGAATTAAATAGACCAATGTTCCCTAAAAGACTGAAGTACATCTCTTTCTGACGTTCATCTCGGGCAAAAATTCATTGATCTCAGTATGTCCCTTGGCAATTATAAAATATTAAATCCAAGTCACACTTTTCTAGTTGGCTTAATTTTTTCTCTATTCACAGCTTTCTATTTGATCAGTTTTAACAAGTTAGGAATAGCATCTAATAATAAAATAAAAACTTTGGAGTGAAAAAGTTTGTTCATTTCACATTCTTATATTTTTATATTTAGTCTTTAGACATGTCTGTAATTTTATTGTGTTTTAAATAAATTTGCACACTAAATAGATGAAAGGAATATATATTTATACACTCAAAAAAACCTCCATGTTCTTCTTTGAATTAGCAGTTTCTTTTTAAAACTAGATATTTGTATGTAGCCACAATATTGCAGTGAAATCTGTATTTTACAACTAAATCTGTGTTGTTAATCAGCATTGTTTTTCTTAGTGTCAGTAATTATTTCTGCTTCATGTCTCTCTTATGTCAGGCTGAAAAATTTAATCTTGGTGGAATCTTACTTCTGACTTAGTATTTACATAAGCATTTTTGTTTGTTTGTTTGAACTGAAATTTGTGTTTGTTTGTGTAAACACCAGTCAAGCAAAATGAAAAATAACCTTTCAGAACCTGTATCTGTTTTAGTATAAATGTGGAGGTTGTAGCATTCATTACAGAAGAACAAATGTCTTTGCTGATGAGAGAATACCACGGGGAGATTTTTTCCATCCGGGCATTCTACCTCTTCTGTTGGCTCGTTCCCTTCCTGCTCTGGCCTCTCACCTGGCTGGCACATAACAGCCTTCCATTCTTTCAAAAAGCTCTTTGCCCAACGGCTGGAAGCAGTCTTTGCTGAAAAGATGTCAAGAAGGAAGCTTACAGTCTTGGTTGGCTTTCAAAAAATGACAATTTTTATAATTTTCTATCAGCAACAGTACCCCATGGAAAGGCAGGGGAGGTTAATCAGTAGGTCTTAAATTTTCACGAAAGGAAAATTTAAGATTTTGCTTTACAGTTTGGAAACAAGACCCTGTTGACATACCACTTTTTTTTTAATAAATCTGAATTGTTTTTGTTAGCAGAAAAATTATTGCAAGTGTTAATGAGATGCGGGAAAAAGAAAAAGTAAGTGTGGCTGCCAGTGTAGCTCCTTTAGCACCAATGGAGAGAGATCAGTGTGCTGCCCTGGGTGCCCAGTTTTAGTCATGGACAGACTGGATGTCTGGTTCTGAGCTGTCGCTGTTGAATTTCTAACCTTGCAAAGGTTTCCCAGCGCCCGCGCCCAGCGGTGGCAGAGCAGGGTGCCTGGATGTGTGCATTGTGCTGCTTGGTCCCCTTGCCATGAGGGCCACCTCACCCCCATGGCTGTGCTGGCAGCCCTGGCAGGAAAAGGAGGATGTAGCACAACTTCTCATCCACGCCTTGGGGTTTGTCTTGGTTGTTTTTATTTTGTTGCTGGTGGTGCTAGATTGATAATTGTGCCTGTCCCTTGCTGGTCTTTGTACAGTGAATATTGTAAGAGGGCTCATTTCCAGATGAGTCTTAAAGGTGAATATACTTACCAACTGACCAGCATCCATCTCTCCTGCCTGAGACTAACAGAGGTGTAGGTATGATACAAAATTCAGGAAACACAGGAACACTGTACAGGTCACCCGGAATCACACTAGTTGTAGAGATTTTTTTCCCTTTTTCATAGCAATTGTGATCCATGTATTTAAAAGTCATTTCAAGAGCAATGTTACTCACATACTGAGGTTTGAAAAATGCAAATATAATTTTGCCTCTTAAAAATTAATTTTTATATATTCTTCTGGAAGAGTCACATTTTGAAAAAAGTCTATAGTATGGCCTAGACTAAAATTTTTGTATATATTTCTCCCTGTATATGGGCACATATAGACATATATGTGTGCTTATAAAATAATTTTTGATTATGTGTCTGATTTATTAGCAGCCATTTGACATAACATTATAAGCTGTCTCAAGCATGGCTGAGAAAATAAAATTAGAAGAGTTGTGTTCTGTGTTTGATGATTATGGGTTGTGGGGTAAATTGGCTCTTTCCAAGTGCCAGCATTACCTACTTGTTAGTGTGCTCTGTGTTGGTGGTGGGTTGTTGGACAGCCAGCGCACCTTTATGACCAACCAAAGTTTGATTTCCATTTCTTACCTAATGGACTGGCACATAATGTAGTATTTATTAAAGCCATGATTCTAACTGATGTTTTGTCTAAGTACGTTGGATCCAGAGACCACTTTTTGTTCAAAATACTGTTTCCTTTACTGAGTCCCTGCTGCCATCAACCATACAGTCTTAATCTCATGCTATTTATCTCATCTGCCCCAAAAATAACTCTTGCCTGTTTCTTTGAATTTATAAGTTGCAGAACTGGGTTTGCTTTTGAAGTTTACTTAAAATTCCATATTTCAAAATGAGACAAAGTAAGATGATTTTAACTGTGCCTATTCTGAATATTTCCATGACTTTACATGATATGAAAAACTGCTCTTCTCCAGCTAGCAATTTTATTTTATTTTACAGAAATAAATATAGCTGTTCTTATTTTTTTTAAATTATTTAAACATAAATTAATGATAGTTTAACCAGTTTTCTGGTTGTTAACATTTTTTTCCTAGTCTGCATCATGTTTTTGTACATTATATTATGATATAAAAGTAAAATTAATAGCTGTTAAAAGTGACAGAATTCTGCTGTAAGGATGTGCAATACTGTTTATTAAAATTACACTGTTTAAAGAACATTTTACTCAACTTCATTTTTCTTGAACTGCATACTAATTTTAAAGGTCAGTGTGGTTAGTTACCATAGTAGTGACCTAAAAATAACCTTTCCAGTGTACCTGTATATTTCTGATCTGTAGTGTTAGCATTCAGAAATGTTCTTTCCCTTAGAGTTTCAGTAGCTAAATAAGTTGCAACCCCTTCAGCTATACTCATAAAAATTTGCTTCCAGACAACATGGTCTGTTTATTGTGTAATAATCGAAATGGCACTAAATTGCAATGATTGCTGAACACTTAGGGATTGCATTAACCACTTAACTGCTAAACTACTTTCCATTTTCTTCTTCACTGTGAAGTATTATATTGATTTTCCTCTTAGTTAGAGCTGCTTACTCAACCTCTGAGATGAACAGAATATTTTAGTAACCTCATACACTGTCATATTTTGAGTCAATCAGCAGTGACCTTGGCAAAGAATTTTCTGGAGATTTTTTAAAAAGCTATCAAGCAGAACAGCTTTGTGTGCAGCCATGTATCTTTACAGAAAATAGAGGGAAACACAAAACATCTCTGCTAAGTGAGTTTAGTACATTATATGGAGGATTAAATCTTTCTCTTCCCCTCTGTGCTGGATGGGTTATTTCCTGTTACTTCTAATACACTGCTCCTACGACAAATTGGTGAATAGTTATGAGGCCTTATGCAGGGACTTAATCACAGCCTGCAAAGTGGTGCTGGGGTGTAATTAAAAATCTAAATACAGTGGTAAGTGAAGGATTTTAGTAGTGCGATTGTATTCTTGGGGGGTGTTGATAATTTTTTTGTTTTCTAACTGTTGTTTGTTAACTGAGGTAAAACACAAATGTTAGAGCAGTATCAAACTTAAAAGCTCCATGGTGATTGTTAGCTAAATTAATTGTGTTGCCAAATATTTTACTTTCAAATTGATTTCATTTTTCTCTCAAAGGTTTATAGAGTTAAATTCTGGTCCTGTCTCTTTCTGAGAAAATTTGTCAGAAAAAGCAGAGGAGTTTTTAGTTTGCATTTCCGGGGGNAAAAAAAAAGGTAGGGGGGAAAGGCTGATACAGGTAAGGAAGAGTTAACTAGAAATGGAGCGGGGATGCTGGGGGGCAGCAGTGCTGCAGAACATAGCAGTGTTCGTGCGAAGGCAAGTCATTTCCCGAAACACTGCAGACACATGGCCCGAGGCGGTCTAAAACCTTTGGAGACCAAAATGGCTCGCAGGAGTTAGAAGTAATAAGGTGTTTTTCCCTTCTTTCTCCTTCACTGAAATTCTGTGAGGTTGCTATGCATTACCAAGGAACAATGCCACTATTTTTGTGTTTTATATGGGTATTAAGATCCATTACAATTTGACATTTTTAAGATTGGTTATCCTGTAGTTTGGTGTTAAATTGAAGTTGTTTGTTTTGAATTTAATTCTTTCATTTTTCAAATGAAAAAAGGCAACACTGCTGCACTGATAGCTTACTGAAGTATGCCATGATTTGATGTTTGAATTCAATGCTTGCTATCCCAAACTATAGGCAAAATTATCTGTAAAATAAGTCTTGGGTTTTATATTTCTTTTAATATATATTTTTTTTTAAGTCTGAAAGGTGCTTTCTGGCTAGCTTTTCACAATCAGGTTGTAGAACATACTGCACATATACTATCTTTAAGGTATAGAGTTTCTGGGATTATTTTTAGCACTGTGTTACACACCCAAGTCACATTGTGCTTATTGCAACCTGCTTATGTGTATTATAACCCTGCATGTTTGCAGCAGCTAAATAAACTCCACATCAAATAAATTACTGCAGAAACGTTATTAGGCCAGCAGCAATGGTAAGGACATCTGTTAAGTCTTTTTTCAAATGCCCTGTCCTCACTGTTTATTCTAAACATTTATGTTGTTAATTACTACTTAAGTACACGAAACAGTCGTTCAGACAAAGCTGTGAAGAGCAGCTGAGGAGGATGAGACAAGTTCATGTCCCATTCATAGCCTTGCTCTGAATGCCACAGTTGCATGCATGTAGCTCACTGTTTTAGGGTAAACAGTGATAAATTGGGACAGAGCAATGGATAATTGGCATGGATTTCCATCGGGGTGGTTACAGCAATGGTCATTGCTCCAGCCAGTGAGGCCATACCTCAATCAGCAAGGCAGAGTCTGAGCAGCTTTCCCCATTTAGGCCCTAAAAGCCTAAGTTGTAATTAGAGCTGGTGAAAAAAAAATTGCTATGATACTTCCTCTGTCAAAATACATTTTTGACAAAGATAAAATGTTTAGCAAAAATACATCTGTTTGAAAAACATATTTGTCAAGAAGGTTTCTCAGCTCCGAGATGACATTTCTAGTGAGAAAGTGAGTCTGCTGCCGAGTGGTTGCAGCCCAGATCTGCGAGATGAAAGATGAATAGTGCCTTAACCACTGGGCTGACAAGTCTCTCTGCCACTCATGTTTGTTATAATGCAGGATGAAAACATTGGTGAGAATTGAAATGTTTTCCGGCTTAGTCTTTATTATAAGGTAAAACCTTACACATTGGAACCCAATTCATAGTTCTTTTAAATATAAATTCTTTGCATTTGAAATTCACCTGAGACCAGAATGTGTTTTG
Organism: Chaetops frenatus; assembly: GCA_013400775.1. NCBI lineage: Eukaryota > Metazoa > Chordata > Aves > Passeriformes > Picathartidae > Chaetops > Chaetops frenatus. The sequence goes on along the minus strand of VZTR01016039.1, from coordinate 377,416 downwards.
CCAACTGGCACCGAGTGTGGTTCAGGGCTTGTCTTCATTTGTAATTTAGTGAATCACAGACACCTGATCATGAAAACAAACAGGATGCTGTTTTTCAAAGGTTAGATAGAACTTGAGAGCAACTCTGGTAAATTAAAACAAACAAGCAATAATAAGAGGACCTGCTGCAATTCTCTAAAGACAGGGTCTGAAAAGTTTCTGTTGGGAAGTTTGCTGGAATACTGAGAGCTTTTCATCAGCATGATAGAAAAAATAGATGCAAAGTAAGGAATACTCCGTAACTGTTTTGTTTCTGTCATCTGAGCAATGTCTGATTTTCAAATTACATCTTGCCTCTGAATGAGATTGAAGTAAATCTGTAGTATATACTTAAGACTATTGCCAGTTCAAGTGTTTTCTTTGCAGTTAAGTGTTGGCTCATTGCAGTGTGGCTGTGGAGGATCACAGCTCTAAGAAGCCTCTCCTTCACTAATTTACCTGCAGCCAGACTGAGCAGACAAAGGCAGGGCTGACTGCCTGGATAGCCCAAGGTCCAGGCTGCAGAGTGGCTCCTCTCCTTTGTCCTCCTTCCCCTTGGCCACCCAAAGACGCACAAGGAGGTCTTGGCCCTGCTCGGTGTCTGTCTTGCGGCAGAGATTCCCACAGGTGCTCCCCAGAGTCTGTCAGATAAGATCATGGGTTGGTCAACTCCTGTTTATGGGCCAATGAATTATGCAGCTGGAGTAATTAGATGGTTTTGTTCTGTGAAGCAGGATTATGCCGCTTGGGGTGCCACCTAGGAAAGTCTGTGAAACTGCATAATAAAAAAGTCATTTTTATGCAAAGGTGGAAATATTCTGAATGCAAAGAAGAACTGGGGGGGGGGAGGGCAGACCCGATGTCCTACTGTATTTGGAGGGAAAAGGTGAAGTCCAGTTGTTAACCATTACAGCTCTTATTTCCCTGGCGTCCTACAGGGGGAGAAAGGCTATTTTGGCATAAACTCCAAAAGGAACAAAGTACTACTCTCTTTCCCCAAGTAGAGCTATAGAATATAGATCCATTTGTGGATGGAAAACATGTGGTATTATATATTTAGGGACTCTATAGTTGTATAGACACTGTATACCATTTGTGTAATAGGACCCAGATTACAATGAAAGTCAATATTCCTTAACTAAACCGTAGTTTCTGTGATGTTCTTTAGCTGTGTGTTTTGGAAGACATTTGAGGTAACAGACTAGTGTGTAGTTTTGACTTCTCTAACCTCCAAGCCTTATGTTTGTGCCTCGAGATAACGTTGAATAACATATTTAAACTGCTCATGTGTGAAAAAGCAAAATTATATCTCACTAACTGATTTCTTCACACATTCAAAAAATCGAATTCCGCTTTTGTTCAAATACTAAACAGGAATCCAAAAGGAAGCAATTTTTGTACACAAGATGTGGTATTTCAAAATGGCGAAGATATAAATACTTTTAATGAGAAAGCATTATACTGATTTTAAAAGTTGAATACTTTTACAAAGGTATTCTTTTACAAATGTAATTTTCATTGTGTAGGCATTACAGTCTGGTTCAGTTAATAATGAATCAGAGAAGTTTACTGAGCTGTTACAATTTACTGTTTTGAGTTGAATACAGATATTGTAAAATAGTAATTGGTGATAACCATATTTGATTCTTTCTTCAATTTCGTCATCCGTAAGAACTGGTAATGTCAAGTGCTGTAGTGAAAAATAGAGGGGCATATTATTGTGGCTGTGATTAGTATTTATTAAAAGTATATTTATGTTTCCCATATGTTTGTGTGTATGTAGTAGTTTTGCATGGATATGTATAAATTATACCAAAGCCACAGTCTTTCATGGATTTTAATGACTATGTAGCTATTTTTGGAGTATTTTGTAAATGAAGCACGCTTTAAATTAGAAGGCAGTCCACGAGATTAACTGTTCTAGCTGGAATTAGAGTTTACTTTCAAATTTCAACATCTATATGAAATAGAACTTGATGACATGAGATGCAAGTCTTAAAAGTAAAACAAAATAAAACAATAAAACACCAAAACAAAAAACTCTACAGCCCAAACAGAACACAAAACCAACAAACCCTAATAGTAATAAAAGTTTCAAATCTTCACTCGCAGTTTATAGAATCTGTCCAGTTTTCTGAACTTTGGATAGAACTTAGATTCATTGCAATAAAATTAACATTTTATGGTTCGTTACAATGCTGCTGTTTGGGTTTTATGGGTACAGAGAGTAGCAAGACAATAACGGGTTATAGTGATGGTGCTGTTTGTGAAAAAACCAAATAAGGCCCATAGTGGGAGGTGGTTAGACAAGGGACATCCCTGAAGTTTGCTCCTGGAAAGTATGGAATCCACTGTAGTTCCACTGAAGGGGGTGCCCTTTTCTAAATAAGAGCATAATAGAAACAAAGTACTTTGGAAATGAGTATGTAAAGGATACAGCAGGATCTTGAGCAATATTTTTCAGAATAAAGAATGTTCCAGTTACTGGTTTATCTTATTCACTGGAAAAAAAGAAGGCCTGTAGCTCTGAAGGCATAATTTGTTTAAGACCCTAGCCAAATTAAGTCACCTGGGGAGCAGTGGAGGCTTCTGAAGAGCAGTCTATGATCTGGCTGTGCATTTTGCTGCAATTTAATTTTAAAAGAGTAAGCAAGAAGCCAAGATCTAAGAGCTGTGGCAGTTAACGGGAAAAGCTGATATGGGATTATTGAGGTTAGAGTTCAGATAGAACAGATGGTAAAATAGTTATAACCTACTGTACCATATGTTGCTGCTGCATGCGTTCAGGTAGCACATTATATGTACAGTGTGGAAAGATCAGGGATCCTAGCACAGATTTGTAGAAAGCTTGAAAGAGAGCTTGAAAAACTGATTTCATAATTTCGGGCCAGGTTAATGAGAAATATGTAATTTGTTAAACTGAACACCAGAACTCACCATTCCAGAAAGGGATACCAAAAATTAGGCATAACACATAGCTGCATCTTTTCTAATTCCCAGAAAACTAAAATGAAGGTTGTGTTTCAGGAAGTCTGTTTCAGGCTCGTTAGACTTGAATTTCAAGCAAAAATATTTGAAGAAAAAACAAAATTCCCAGCACTTGAACTCAGACCATTAAAAACAGGTTATAATTTGATTTATGATTTTTGTAACTTTTAATCAGGGGCCAGGTTGTCGAAAGAGCATGCTGTCTTATTGAGGTGCCAGTGAAGTGATAAATTACTCACTGGAAGCAACTGGAGCTTCCCTGGGTTTAGAGTATGTCAGAAAACCTGACTGCTGATCTATAATCTCTGCTGATAATACTCAGATGCTTTTTAAGGAATCTGATGTGATACCATGAAAAAAGGAAGGTAGAGGACAAGAAAGAGAAAAAAGGGTTAATCAAGTCAGAAGTACTGAGAAGAAGTGGAATAGTAGCAAAGAAGAAAAATGAAGGCAGAGAGTTGTGATTTGGAGTGGTGCTAAAGAGCCTCTGGGCTTGAGATTCATCTCGCATTTTATAATGCTCATGTTGTGTTGTATCATAATGCACTTGTGCCTACTGGAGCTGTGGTGCCTCCCCTCCCACTGCCAATGGTAAAAATAGGCCGGTAGCACCATTCCATGCTATGGAGCACACTCGGAATTCCACGCTGTTGTTTCCCTTGGCTCTGTCTGTAATTACTGCAGTAATCCCCTCAGTGTGTGCTCCTGTGCTCAGCGTTTGTCTGCCTGGGTGCCCTCTCCCAGCATCTGCTCCGTTCTCACATTGCTGCCATGGGTTGTGCCAGCTCCACTGCCTTTTGTTTAACTTAGCCAAAAATATCCCATCAGGAGCCTCTGATGTGAGCCAGTACTTTGGTAAAGGTTTTTCTTTCATAGTTACAACCTTCTTTTAAATATAATATTCATGTTTGTTTTGTTTTGGGAGTAATTAGATCTGACAGACTTGTTAGTTTATACATTGATTACTGTCAATTGTCAGGACCTATCTGTAAGAGCTCTTCAGTATGTATCAGATGGCTGATTAGGTGATTTTGTGTCTGGCTTAGACTTATAATATATTTTAGGGTCTGTTTTAATTAGAGTTCTTTGTAGTGGCGCACTTGATTTTGACTATCTGGTTTTTAATTTATTTTAAATAATAAATAACTATATATGTTGGGAATGGTTTTAATAAAGGAAAGGTGGTGATAGCTGTGATATTTACTTGTTAAGTCTTCTTTTCTTGAGGTAGTCTGAGTGGTATTCAAACCTATCAGAATAGTAAAAATTAAAAGTTAGAGATAACTAACAGTAGAGATTTACCATCTGAAAAAAACATTTTTCTGCATCACTATGTCTCCTCCACGATCATCTGTAGAACTGAAGACATTTATTCTTTATAGCTATTGATATGGATTGCCCAATCATTTTGTTACAGCAAGGTACAGTTGGTTAAAGAATCTTCTGGAAGGTTTTTGTGATGCATTTAATTGCATTGTTTACACAGTGAAGTGGATATGGGACAATTGTGAGCATGTGAAAAGGTTAACTTTACAAAAGACAAATGTGTTTGGGTTTTTTTTCAAATAGCTGTTTGAAATTTAAGGTTTATTCTTTGTTGTTAGCTATATTGAATGTAAGTGTCTTTAAAGGACTGGTTGTGTGCTTTGTGGTGAAATGGGCTGGAGGATGATAAGGATTTGGGAATTTGTGAAGTAAGAGGGGATTACAGGGTTTCTAAAGTGTAGAGCAAAGTTTAAATTGTCAGTAGTCTGTTTATAAATTAAAACGATCTGCTTGTTATTCAAGGCTTGGCTGTCGTATTTTGTCTAATAATGGAGGGAATGGAAAAGCCTGGACTGACATTTAGAGGTTAGAGGACAGTATGAAGCAGAGGGTTGGTTTTGGAATTTTAGGGGCAGATTAGATAAGCAGTCTAATGCTCTAATGCAAAGCAGTCAGGAGTAGTGGAGACATGCAGGTCACCAAGTGTATCCACTTTTTAGTCCTGGAGAAGCGATCCTGGTGTGGAAGAGAGAGACAGGAAGCTGGAAAAGGAAAGAGCATGATGGAAACAGCACTCGGTGACCAGGATGTGTAGGGCACTGTCTTCATAGCATGGAAGGGGAAGCAGTGCAGGGACTGGGAGCTCCTTTAAGGTTACTGATGTCTGTAGGAACTTGTTTCCTTTTAAGAGCCTTTTTTCTGAGAATTCTTTGTTCCAATCTAAGTTTTTTAAATGTTTTCTGAACAAGCAAACCACTAACTTAAAAAGAGCCAAGACTGAGGCTTAGCTATAAGATATGAAGAAATCTAGAACTGAATGGCTGAATGATCTGGTAACTTCTCCCTGCTGGACTCTATAATTTCTCCCTAATGTCTGAAAAGCACCAGCCTTAATTATATTCCATGGTATTTGCAGTAATAGAGTGTTAGGTTTCTTCCACCTTTTATTTACAAATGTTAATGTCTTGTTTCCTGCACACTGGACTGTGTTCTGGCAATATGTTTATCCTGCAAGCTGAAGGTATTAGCATTTAGGGCTTAATTTTATTGCCACTCAATCCAGAGATAACTGCATTGCCTGCTTCATTTTGGTTTGTTTAATGAGCTGGGTACGGGTGAGGGCCCTGCACTACCCTCAGTCCACAGAGCAGCCTGTGGTAATTACAAGGAAACGTTTAGATCACTGTTCAGAGAGAGTGACTAATCCACCAGCAGATTTTACATAGGAATAAAGTCCTAAGGAGTCCTAAGATCTGTGGGTATTTTTGTCCTTTGTTTGGCAACTGGTGCATAAAGTCCCTTGACTGGCACTTGCACAGTTGCTGGGAGTGAGCAAGATGGCCAACAGCTGGAAACACAATTATTATAAAGTCTGGGTGTTATACATCATAATTAGGCTTAAGAACCAAAAGTCAGCTGAGATGAATGAGGGCAATTCATGCTCTCAAGAGCTGAGGAAGTGATTTTGTGTTTAAGATTTGGATACTTTTCTCTCTGTCTCCTGCCTGTCCCCCTCCCATGGGAGGACTGGCAGGACAGACAGCAGCTGTATGATCCTGGGTCTCACCTGGACTCGTGGCTGGGGTCTTGTAATGCATGTGGGAGTGCTGACTTCTCATCAAAACCTGCTGTGAATGAGTCTGTTCCCCTACAGTCGTTCTACTTAGAGTGTTTTCAGTAAGAGACAGGCCAAAAAGCAGCCTTTACTGTATAGTAATTATGTATCTTTTAATTAGGTATTTAAACAATTAAATTTTACAGTTATATGTGTCTAGAGATTGGTGAATGTCAAGAATATTTTAATTATTTTATGTTTCTGATTTAATGAAAGTCACAGTCATAAAGGTTAGAAAGGAAAGGGCCACCCACTATGTAAAAATGAGGTAGTTTTAAACTAATATCAAGGATATCAGAAAAATTCAGATGGGAATCAAATATGTCTCAAGGAGAATGTGAATCCTGCAAGCTGGGCTATAGGGCTTCTCCCAAAGTTGGTTTGATGTGTCTTGGCTCCCAGTGTGAGAGAATGGAGGGAAGTAGAGAGTGACTGGGCTGGAGTAACACAAGCAAATCCTTAAAAAAACCTCAACAAAACAACAGAAAACAAGGAAAGAAAGTCCTGTTAGTATTGAAAGATGAGAAGGGTAAAGCACCACAATGCTTGAAAAATAGCAATAAAAAAATTGGCAGGATTAGTATTTCAAAGGGAGCAGCACTTGATTAAACATTTGGAAAGCATGCGAGGAGAAACATTACAAGCAAAATGAAAATATAGGTGTAAGATGGAAACAGGATCAATAGAATACTCCACTTATAATTACCATGGCAAGAATGCAGCCCAAACTTAAGAATTCTAAATCAGGTAAAATTGTCATTGCTTTTAAGTCCAAGTAAGGCAGTGGGTTGTGTTGGGAATGAGATTTATGGATAAAGATGTTGGCAGGACCCGCAGCTGCTCTCTCGAGCAGGTTCATGAACAAAGGAAATGGGGAGACCCAGAGCTTGCACCACCAGCACGTCATGAGTGTGCAGCAAGGAGCTGCAGGATACAAGGCACTGTGTTCTTATCAGACACCAAATGAGCAGTGGGGGTGCCAAAAGATCTTGGAAAGGTCAAAGGTATCTTCAGAATGCAGAGGTTATCTCAAAAACGTGTTTTACTGCCTCACATCAGTGTTTATTCAGATACTGCATGGATACATTGATTAAGGAGTGAAAATTAGTTGCAGCCTGGTTGCTAGCTGGAGTGACCTATTGAGGACTGGGTACTGAATACCCATCTCTCTTGAGCAGGTAAATGGCATAGCCCAAAGCTGCCTTACACTTCGTCTCATTATTTGTTGGCATTGGGGCAGACTCCTCTTCTTCCTAGTTTCCCACTGAAATGCCTCACAGCCTGCTTTTTGCCCCTGCTCTCATTCAGCTGGGGGGGAAATGCTGTCTTAGAGGGAGCAGTAAATGGCGAGATTGGAATAGGTGCCCAGTTCCCTCAGCTGGAAGATTTTGGTTTGATGCTGCTTTACCAAGCGGGTTTTTCATTATAATAGTTTTTGCATATGTGACTTGGCCTAATGTAATAAAGGCAAGGAGCAGGTATATATAAATTCTTCTGCTTGTAATGGCAGCCCATTTCTTTGGGTTCAAATAGCATCAGGTAATTATAAACTGAAGTGATCACTTCTGAAGAAAAAATTTTCACTGTATCCATGACTTAGTATGATCTACCTTCCCCTTGTTATTTCTTAATTTAAAAATTACTGCATGCTGTCTTTGAAATGTTGCAATTGTGTTGGTATTTGAAGTACTTGTAAGTACTTGTGCAAATCAGTTTTTCTGATGTTTGTCTGCAGGGCGAGGTGTGTGTTTATGTGCCCAGGGGAAAAGAGATGCATTTGCATCCAGGAGGGTGTAGCAAGTGAACGGGTGCCAAAACAGTCTGTAGGAACAGTTGCACTAAAATAGTACAGGGTAAAAATGTTGGCAAATGAAAACAACCAGCTTCCGAAGAAAGCACGGGATCTAATCTTTCCTGTAAATGGTGCTCCTCTGAAGGCCTAAATGTGGTGATGAATCTTTCTAAAGACACTTGTAGAGCCACCATGTTGCACCTATGAAGAGGCATGGTATTTTTGTAGATATTATTATATTTCATATAATATTGTTAGATTTTGAAGTGCCGATGAGCAGTTATTACGTTTCTGTACTTTAGAGGCATTTTAATTTTAGGATGTTTCAGTGAAATCGTAGCCTCAGTAAGTGTTGAATTAAACCCTAATTTATGTGGGACAGCTAATCATAGGTGGTATTATACCTGTTTTTCATATGCCTCTCAGCCAAAGATCTAATAGCATTTTATGCAAGTAAAAACATAATTGCTGCAGAATATCTCCAGAATGTTCCTTGTGATTCAAGACTTCTTATTCATAAGAGCAGACTAATAGATACCTTATCTTCCCACTCCTCTGCAGTGCATGGAGCTTGCAGAGGACAAAATTCCTGGTGTATTTTACTCCATAGCTTGGCTTTGAATTGTTGCTGTATGATTCCCACTTTCAGACTTTGGCTTGAAGTGAAGTCTGCCACAAGGATGTGCCATGTAGCCTGGGAAGAAACCCAGCGGATCTTTTATCATTATTGCCTTTTCTCTAGCTCACAGAGAAGCAATAGCCGCAGATCAAGACTCTGTTCAAAGCAGAGATGTCAGCCCTGAATTGTTTTCTGGTGAAGGAAGGATGGATAAAATATTAAATGCAATCTTCTACTTGCCCTTATCTTTCTGTTCCCTGACAAGAATATTGTACTGTATTTCCATGGTTCTGTAATTCAAAGTTGAAGGGATGCAGGTTGGGGAGGGGGGGGGATCAAATTGTTCAAGAGTAGAAATCATTGTTATAAAAATAAGTGTAGATTCTATGACATTTGCTTTCTTCTGTGAAAGCAGTTCTATCTCGAGCAGCAACAGCACATTTTTGGGACTTACCCACTTTGATTTCTATCCACCTGCTGCTGTAACTGTTGTAATTCAATGCACAAAGAAACTCAACTTTGTGAGCAGTGGGGGAGTTTGTCCATGATCATTTTGGAAGAGGTGTGTCTGGCTGCCTCAGTCCCTTGCCCAGCAGCCTTTAAACCTTCGAGGATCCTTAGGGATCAAATTGGGTGGTGGGGCCCAGCAGAAGGAGGACAGAGATAGGAGGGAGCTTGAGATTTTCAGTCCCTGCAGCTTCTGTGGGAGCTGTTGGCTTGGGTACAGCAAGGACAGGCTGGCTGGGTTCTCCAGAGGAACAGGCTGCTCTGGGAGCTCTGGGGTGTGCCTGGCTCGGGGCCACACAGCCCTGGGGAGCTCCTGCAGCTCCCAGGTCAGGTGGGGACCCACCTGTGTCACCTGAGGATGGGACAAGAGCCGACCATGGAGTAGCTCCAACACAGCTGTGAGATGGGTGAAGGTTTGGGAGGCAGGGGGACTGGTGTGGTTCGTGAAGGGCACAGACTGTTCCTGGAGAGATGAGAGGTGATGCACACTCTGTAGGGGAGCTGCTTTTACTGTGGACAGTAGTGCCAGAGAACTGACACAAACGAGGCTTTGCTGGGCTCTCTGTGCACAGGGCTTGTTGTGGTCTCCCTATCACTGGGAGAGGTTTGTTTCTGTGGCTGACTGTTGTATATTCAGCTAGAGATCTAGCAAATCTTTGGTCAGTATTTTATTCGAAACAGTTTATATTTCTCTTTGCAAACAGCATGAGTTTTCTCATAGAGGAAAATCTTGGAAACGGCAAACAGGCTGGGAAAGGTGGCCCAAATCTTGTGTCACATCTGACATAAATTCAGAATTGCTTCAAACTGTGCATACTGAACGAGTAATTACTCTGATTGTTTTGAAGCCATAATTTCAAGCTAGGTAGCTTCCGACAGTTGAATTAAGCTTGTCAGTCCAGCACTGTTATTTGGAATGCTGTGAGCTCTATCCCCATCAGCTCACAGGGCCGAAGTGCAGTAAAGCTGTGCAGGCAGGCAGGCAGGCTGTGAGTGTCTCAGTGGGTCTGAGATTACAGGTTAACCGAGAGCATGGCACCATGGCGGGTTACAAATCCCTGCCTGTGATTTTCCATGAATTGATTTTCTCTTCAGCCCTGGCCGGGAGCAGGAGTTGGGGGAAGTCTCAGGTGCCCTGGAGCCCCACAAGGAGAGCACAGGAGAATCTGTCTCCTCTCTTCCGTGGGATTTGCAGCTGCCAGGTCCGAGGCAATCCCCAGTCCCCAGGTGTGTTACAAGACAGGATTGCAGGAGCACGGGAAGAGAGGCAGTGGGGAAAGGAGAGGCCAGGAGGGAAGGGGATGGGAAGTCACTGTAACTCATGTTTGGAAGCCGTCTCAAAATGAAGAGGCAGAGAGTTCATATATAAATTACATGGAGTTTTTTTCTGGTCTGGAATGTCTCAAGTTTTCCTGAAATTATAACTAGAAGTTCACTGATACAAAAATTAGGCTTGATCTATATTTGAATGTGTATGATTTGGGAATAGCATGGGTGTGGCAGGCCAGGAAATAAAGAAGGTAAACAATTTACAACTATTTATTCTTTTATTATAGCTTTTATCTGTGTAACTCTTGATTAGTTGCCATAGATACAGACAACACAGGGACTTGTTTGGGTTGATGAAAAATCTGTCATGATGATAAAAAATGTGATTGTTCTTGAGAAAATTTTCCATTACCTTAATTCCACTATTCTTGGCCATTATTTTTAACTATACTTGAATTCATGTATGCAATTAAATAATTATGGCATTTAGGAGTCTGCTTTTTTTTATATAGCATCTGCAGAATAATTCTGAGTACAATGCAGCACCAAACAAATTGGTTTTTAATTTAAATTAGTGATCATGTTGACACACATATATTACTGTTCTGTCAGCTTACGGATGTGCTTCTGTATTTCTAAAATAATTTTTATGATTTTTTTCACCTTGTAAAGCAACTCCAGAACATAATCAGGTAACTGATGGGCTCACGAGTGTGGTTACAAATGTGCACAGCTTGATGCCATGTTCTGGTGCTAGTTAAGGATATGGTCTGCCTAGGTAGAAGTTCAGTATTTCAGGTGATGAATGCAATGAATATGACTTGGCACATCTTAATTCCAGCTACTCTGTCAAAATAGAGAGCAGTTCCTTGCTGTAAATGTAACTCAACTGACTCAAGAAATAGTTTTACATAAAGAAAAATTTTTAAAAATTATGCAACTTTTCTCTGACTGTTTGGTGTGTGGGATGCTCCCAGATCGGAGTGCTATGGATAGTGGTTTCTAACAAGTTTAAGGTAGCCATGTTCCTTACCAGCATATTTGTCACAGGTCCTGTGGTCAGGATGAATCTGAAATTACTGCTGTGGGCAGGGGAGAGATGCACCATGGAGGGAACAGAGAAGAAGTAGTATTTTTTGAGTCAGCTTGATTTAAAATAAGTATTCTTAGAAACAGTGGGCACAGCCCTGGCAGAGTGGGTGTGTGGTCAGAGTGCAGTGAGAGGCAGGTCTAGGTGTTCCAACCTGTAGAAGGCAGAGAGGAAGAGTTTAAATGGTTCTGTTTCTTTTAGGAATGCAAAGTGTTTCTTGGGTTAAAGGCTGAACTCGAAGCACTGCTGAATATATGGATTATGCACTGGGCATGTGTCTGGCTCACAGCCCTTGCAGCTGCATTTCCTGTGAGCAGTAAGGTTCAGTGGTCAATCAATTAATTAACAAAACCTGCTCCATACTGGAGAGCAGAATCCCCCGGCTCAAATGCTCTGCATGCCCAGAGGTCGTGGGCTTCTCCCTCTATTCCCTGCAAGCTGAGTCACATCCATTGCACTCCATTAAGCCTTTTGTGTTCGTGGTAACAGACCAGGATTTGCCCCACTGCTGTAACTGAGTAAGCAGGTATAGGGGAAATAACATGAATAGTGCAATTCTGCAAGGAGTCAGACTGACTGTGGTGGACAGAGGGAAATGGTGCAATGCCTTGCTCTCAACAGATCATGTATGTTCCCCCTACAACCTTTCAGTAGTAAAATTACCCTTAACTGTACTCTTAATGTCTGAAGTCAAGATCCTAGAATAAGTATTTCCTGAGGAAGGTAGGTTTGAGCAACAGTAAGTAAATTTAGGTTATTCAAAGTATTGAAAATTTTACCAAATGTCTTAGAGGTTTGAAAAATAGCTTAAATCTTTTCAGAGATTAAAAGCTATTTTTCTAAGTTAGAACACTTAATTTTGCTACAAACCAATTGGAATTAATAAAAACAATGGACTCCTATGGATGAAAAAACGACTGAACATGTGTGTGCATCAGGTTTCAGTTTAAACTCCAAGAGTCTGAAGGGGCTGTAATTATGTCCTTTCCTTTTCTAAATAGTCAGATCAGAGTGTTCTCAGGCCCAGTTTAAGAAATTTTTCTCTATATACAAAACCAGCATGAGGTATTCAGTAATTCAGTACCAATGAACCAATTTTTTAAAAAGTAGTTATTTAGCATAGCTATAGAAACAAGTATACTAGTGTTTGTGTTTATCATCACACAATGTCTGAGTCTTTGTGATTTTTCCATTTAATTTTTTGATTGTTTGCTCACTTTGAGTATCTCCCCACACTGAGCCCTTCTCTTCAGCAGACCCAGAGGAGAGAACTGGGGTCTCTGTGGGGATTCCCAATATGCCACTCACCTGTTCCCAGTCTTTGGATGAGCAGTAGGATCATGCACACATTAATGGCCTTTTCTGCTGAAAATAGTTTTGTTCTGAAAAGGCTCCTGAATTTAAACTGGTCAAATATGTCTACAGTGGACAGGACCGTAGCAGGATGGATTTGTCCTGAGTTGTAAGTGAGCAAGGTTTAGCCTCATGTGTTTGCACTTTACTCAGGTTAACTTGGTGAGACTCAGAAGAATAGAAAAAATGTTAATAGTAAAAAAACCCCTCATGTCATGTCAGAATGAGGCTCATAATGATCCACTGAAGCTGTTTAAAAGAATCCAGCAGCTGTGGCCCTGAGAGGAGGAAGGCCTTGGCTGCTGCAGGCCTCAGCTGTGGTGTGTTCTCTTGCAGGGCATGGGGCTGTGTGGGGGCAGCCAGGCCGGGCTGGGCACAGCCTCCCCCCGGCAGTACCCCCGGCAGAAAATAACACGGGTGAACCTCAGGGACTTCATCTTCTACATGGAACAGGAGCGAGAAATGAGCCATTCTCTCCTGCTCTACAGAGCTCTGCTTAAATAAAGCCAACAGTTGTACTGATTGCTCCACAGAAGCTCAACTTGCATTGAAAGCTGTCATTTTAATGTGCCTTCTATTTTTTTCAGAAGTCAATGTTCCAGTAATTTTGTTTTTAAAAAATTGTCAGACACATGCAATAAATTCCCTTTATGTGAAGAAAGAAAAAAAAACCCAAACAACAACAAAATATATAAAAACCACAAAAAAAATGTGCAAAAGGTTTTAAAATGTTAACTCCACAAATAAAAGTAATGTCGAAGTCTTGCTCCATTTGGCCATTTTAGGTCAGGCTGAAGTAGCTGGTGTTGAAGTTACATAAATGCAATGGCTCACATAAACCACCTCCTGGCCAGGACTGGGACAGGTTCACAGGAGTGGGTCCCAGCCTTGGTGTTCACCTGAGTGTTCACTCATGGTGCTGGTCTTATTTTGTTTTCAGTTTACTAGCACTGTCTCACTAACTGCAGTGATACCTGTTGCTATTTTAGCTTAGTGATAATGGCAATTTTTTGCACAGCCAAGAGACTAGCCACTGCACATTCCCACAAATTTTATATATTTAGGATTTTTGCTTTTACTGCACAGCTCATTTCCTGAGCCATCTGCTGAACCAAATCTTAAGTGTATAAAATCTGTGTGCTGGGTATCAGCTGAGTTACCTTGACTTGCTTCCAGTTGTTTTCTAAATCTCATCAACCTTTTGCGCATTTGTAGCAGCTGGTTAGTAACAAGATTGAAAGTTGGATTTTCTAAAAAAATGTTAATTTATTTATTGCAAAGGGTATGGCTTAATGGTGGTTTTAAAAGAGAATATTGTTCACTAAAGATTTTAGAGTATTCTATATGGATTTTTTGAGTCGCTGTAAAGGTTTTTGGGGGCTGCTTCCATTCCTGGATTGGGGAGAGCAGGTGAGCCCTGGCAGCCCAGTGCCACCTGGAGTTAGGGCACCTCTGCCTTGGACAACTGGACCAAGACCTCCAGCCCAGACAGGCTCCTGAACAGGCATGTGGCTTTAAGCATAAGGAGCAGCTCTTAAGTACCTAAAGGTGGGGTGAAAGCCTTTTAAATGCTTTGCTGAAGCAGAATTTGGGCCCACGTGAAGCTGAGCGACATCGGTGTGAGTCTGAGAAATGGGGATCGAGTAGGACACGAATAGACAGGGGGGCAGAGTGTGCTGCAGAGTTAACAGTGTTACAGTCACCATGGAAGGGAGACATTTGCTTATTTATCTTCTCCATTTTTACTATGTTAGGCTTGCCACTTTTTTGAGGCAATATTTTTTTTGATGGGAAACCATAGCAAAAGCACAAATAGAAGTATTTGTCCAATAGTTTTAAAAACAAAGGTTTTAATTATTTTTTAAGGTTTATGAAAGCAGAAGAAAATTTATACTGCTGCTATTTAGCCAAAAGATTATTCATAAGGTATTTAAGGCCAGGAAGTGTAAAGTTATGTTTTAAATGTATTGATAATTTGTACATATTGTTTATAAAGGCCTTGTGTTTATTAGAGTTATGTTATTTTGATGATTTCTGTACATACTGGTAAATACCCCCAATTTGTGTGAAAACATACTCCCTTATTTGTACTTATTTTGTAAAGAAATAAAACAGTTTACTAAAGTAACACATTGAGTGACATACAGTATTAATTTATCAAACATGAATTTCACATTGTCTTGTAGTTCTTAAGCACTGGTCAGAAACATTTTGCATTAAAATATTAACAGAATACCCACAAAGAAATATTAAAACCAAATACTTCAATGTTTTGTTGTGCTGATTCTTATCCTTTGCGAAACATCTAATAAAATTGTCAACAAACCTCGGTGCCATCAGTACAGAGAATAGATGCACTCAGCAGTGGCTTTCTGGGGAGCGAGGAGTCCAACAAGCACAACAGAACATTCTCTTTCACTTTCTGTCTGCCACTGGAGCTGTGACAGCCCAGACACAAAGTGCTTGTGAAGCCTCGTGCTTGTCAAGCACGGGGCCAGTGCTCAGCAACAGCGAATCAGAAGAGTTTTGCTCAATGGAATTAGGTGAAAAAAACAGGCTGTGCTTTGCTTCTTGGCCTTCGCCACCCAAACATGCTGGCTGCACACCACAGCTTTACAGGGGTTCTGTGGTCCTTTAAAACATCTTAGTGATGCTGAGCAATGTTCTTCATTAAGTTATGTTGCTGTGGTTTAAGGCCAGAATATTCAAATCAGTTGTTGCTGATACTGCTGCCTAAAAATATAGGGAAATAAGTAAAAAAGATATAAATGAAACTGTAATAATCTTTAAATAAGTGACCTGAAGTTACTAACTAAAAGAACGTGTTCTAGCGTAACTTCTTTTTTTTTTTTTTTAAAGGCATGTTTCTTCTAAGAAAATGATTGTTTCCACATGTCTTCCTTGCCTTTGTGCTATTTTGCAGTCAATGCTGTGATGTCATGGTTTAAACTTCCCATCTCAAGTTCACATTTAACTCAGCTGGTGCAGCCTGGAACCCTTTCCAATGCTACCTCAGCAAAGCTGCCCCAGCTACAGGAGCTGCTTTCTTGAGCCATAAAAAAATACAGTAAACACCAAACTGAGGAAAAACCAACCAACCAACCACAAATACTTCCAACGTTCCATAGATGTGTAAAAGCACCATCCCAGTCCATGCTCCCCAAAGCTGCCTGGGCAGAGCACCAGGGGCAGGAGCAGGCCCCTGGGATGGAATATCACCTTTATTCCCTGGCTGAGAGGTAAGAACCGGACAGGATGTGCTGCCAGGAGTGCTCAGCTCACCCTGTGCCAGAGGGCAGGGCAGGGGTGGACACAGGGCAAAAACAAGAACCTGAACAGACTATCGAAGGATACTTTGGACTTAAAGGGATGAAAGTAATAAATAAAACACTTCTATCTTTTTCTAAGACATGGCTACATCAAGCTGAATGGAGCAAAAGGCTGGAGAAGATGCAATCAAAAATTCTCACCTCTTTCACACAACATGGGAGATACAGTGAATGTTCCACCCTACGTGCTTGTTTTTGTTCATTTACTTTACAGAAATGTTTATGGCATGAAGTACTGTATAAGAAATGTGCATACACAAATACATGACAATTATACGTTAAGTTCTTTACAATATTAAATGTATAATATACAATTCTACAGATATCTTACATACAAAGGTGAATATTTTGCCATATATTCAAATACGGCAATGCCTAGCGACTTTAGAATGTCATACAAGTATAAAACCACAAAATAAAATAACTTTACAACTCTTAGAGTAGACAGATTTGCTCAACTGTTCTGCTAAGGTAGCAGGCCAACTGGCCAGGATTGCCATTAGAGATTTCTGACTTGGGTAACCAAGGTGAGAAAACCTGCAGAGGTCTGATTTTCCATGGACAGGTATCCAGCCCTTTTCCAAGAATTAGACCCCTGCCTAGATTTTACCTTGGATAGTCAGTACAGCTCAATGCTTTTGAAAATACTAGTTTTAAACATGACTTTTACATTTTGTCTGATTGCAATCAATTTACATTAAAGAACTGCTGACCACTTAATACTCTGTCCCTTGCCCCATGTGGCCATATTTATGCATCTAAAAAGAGTTTAATTAAAATTCAACATCTACAACAGTGTTCTATAAATTTATGTGGGAGAAACTAAATTGTAATTAACACATGAATTAGTGATTGAAAGCCCAATCATGCTAAACAGCAATAAACAGGATTTAGCAGAATGCTATTTATAACCATGCACCTGCAAATATGGTGCTCCTGAGTTAGGCAGCCCGGTGAGTCAGTGCCAAGTCCTGGCAGATGCAGGACCCTCCTGCAGACAGACCGCTGACTTTGTTACAAAGTTACACAGATAGAGGGCAACTACAGAATTCAAATTTTAATAATAATTTAAATCATAAAACAATTTAAACCAAAGGCGGCCTGCTTTCATCTGGCAATGGCAATGGCAATATAGGGTTTTAACAACTCCTTGCGAGAACTCCAGACCCATAAAGAGTGGGCTTGTCCAAAATTCTTAAACTTTCCTGCTAAATGTGGGCTTCTAATATGGTTAGTAAATTATTAACAAGGAGTGGTTTGCTTGGCAGAACCACCCTTCTTTGATGATGCAAAACTTAACAGTTGCTGTGTCAAAACAAGATTGGCTTTAAAAGAGCTACAACTCCACTTGGGGTATGTGACCCTTGTGTGATGATGGATGGCATTTTATTTTGTACTTCCAGATCCCTACTGATGCAAATACTGCCATAAGTGGGCCTGTCTAATTTCTTGTCACTTGTTTTGTTTGGTTTGTGGCGAGGGGTTTAGTACTGAGCACCAGTGACTATGAATCAGTCCTTTTCTGGTTCTAGATCCTGTTCACAGAGAGAGATCTCCATTGGAAATGTATAAAAATAAGCCATTTGCTCATGTGGGTGAGTACAATCACCAGGTGACCATGATGCTGGGGTGTAAAGCATGTCTGATATGGAGGAGGGGCAGCAGTCAGGGAAGGTTCTCAGTGCAGTTTTTAGGGTTCTTCCTCCCACAGGCATCCCCGTCCCCACAGCACAGCTCTGGGCTCCCAGGCTCCTGCTGGTCGGTTCCACTGCTTCCATGGCTCTTGCTGCAGAAGTCCAGTCCAGGGCCAGGGTTTCCAAAGCTTTGCCTGCTCCACACCACTGCTGGTCAGCCCAAAGTACATCCCAGCCCTGCCATGCTGAGTGTGCTCAGGAACTTCACCGTGAACAACTGGTTTTTCAAATGCTTTCCATGGCTGGCTATGTGACAGGTAGTTTCAGAATACCACTAATTGGCAACATAAAGTCAAAATCTGTTTGCTAATACTGTTTTGCAAATCCTTAGTGTTTCACATAAGGGACTATTAAACACTTCTATGGTTACAAAGGGGGAATGGGGAGGGTCTAGTCCAGGGGCTCCTGTTTTATTCTGATTGTTGGGGTGGGTTGTGGTCGTCTGTCTTCACGACACAGCACGTATTCGCTGAATTGGGAGGAATCCACACCACCACCACAGGAAGCTGCCACGTTAAATCCCTTCTGAAATAATCTTTCAAGCACCTGCAATGTGAAGGGGAAAAAAAATCAGATTAATACTTAGCAAATTTTAGTGATAAAAGCATTCGGAAGCACCAGATCTAAATGATGGATTTAGTCTTTCGAGTCCATGTTGGATGAATATTATTCAGCTATAATTCTGTAACTTATTGTTAAATGACTATACTGTGATTAAAGTCTTGCTCTCAGCAAACCTCTGTAGAAAACAAAAATTAATCAAAGAAATAAGCACTCTGCAGTGCAGCTTAGTTCATTATATAGTAAAATAAATACTGGATTGTAGTGATACTGATGCTCTCTCTTACTGCTTATAGAAAGCAACATCAGGTTTAAATTGTAGTAAGTGCCAATTATTCATTAGTAATACGAACAGTCTGGGGGGCGGGGGGGGCTGAGAAGCTTTTCCTTGATGATTAAAATGTATTAGGAGTTCAAATGACACATCCACCAGATCTTCATGGCAATCACAACTATTTGCCCTCGCTGGAAGGGAGCAAAGCATGGCAGGTACAGGGTGCAGAGCCAGGATGTGGACAACAGGGAAATGTTCTGGCCAAGAAAGAGGTTAATCTGTACTTCCCAAATGTGTCTTTTCTCTTTCTTCTCCTAAAGAAAAGTTGGTGCAATTTAGATGCATGAATTTAAGGAACCCAGAGGCAACTTTAATTTCTGCGACTGTCACATAGAACATTTCCCCAGGATACACTGATCCTGGCACTGGGATCAGGGCAGTGTTTTCACATGCGTGAGTGTATTGATATTCAGCTCCCCAGCAGAGCAGGACATGCCAGGCTTATGCCAGATCCACCTTGGGCAGATCCCAATGCAGGACCCACTCAGGCTCTCCTGAGTCCTGGGCAGCAGCCTGGAAAAATGGTTGCTGTGTTTTTCTGTACTGATAAATGCCATCGAGGGGAGCAGCCTGTGCTGTTCTCAAAGAGCCTCACCCAGGGTATGGCTCCCCCTGTGGCAGCACGAGGAACAGGGAGGTGACCCCATGGTTTATTAAACCTGAGCATCCCGATCACAGTGGGACACCTCTCTGCACCTGCAGCAACCTGGACCAAGCCTTTTACAAACTTGATCTTCATCCTAGAGAAGTGTCCAAGCAATACATCCACCTCCAGACAGAGCCAACTTGTACTTTCCTGGGCTTAGGTTCTAAAGGAGTTTGGTCTGTGCTCAGTTTCAGTGTGGGCACATGAGTGGTTACACCAGAGCACTGCCCTCGCCCTCACACAGACCCAGGAGAGGCCACCGTGCATTTCTTAGTGCACCATTTCTTTTGCCTAAGTGTTGGCTTTGCTTTTTCCAGAAATGTGATTTTGGAGGGACAGCTGTGTCCAAGATGGTGTCATAGTGCAATGCAAACCATGGAGCAGCATTTGCTGGCTTTAATCCATTTGATCCCTCCTGAGGGGCTGCCTGTGTTATCCATCTGCATTTAATCCACGGTTTGGCTTTTCAGGGGTAACTAAAACATTTTACTTTTGCTACCCTGGCTCAAAGGATGGGCAAAGGAAAGCGGCTGCTCCAGCAGAGCTTTGCCTAAGCCATGCCAAGTTTGCTGAAAATCAGCTTGCCTGAGGAGTTCTGCCTGGCCCTGGGACACAGGGACTTAACATTCTCAGAAAGTCACATCTGCCAAATCTCCCTGACTTTTGCTCTGATTTTTACATACTGCAAGAAAGTAGTAGAACTCAAAAATCAAAAAAGCACACAAGAGTATGGGAGAAAAATGAACTGTGATAGAAGAAAAGAAGAGGCAGGAGAGTGGGTTAATAAAATACATTTAAGGTAAGAAAGAAAGCTCTCATCCCTCTTACTTGTCCGGGCTGTATGCAGCCTGTAGGACAGCAATGGGGTGCAGACACCAGTACTGTTCCTCCTCAGAGAGGAAGGCAGGAGGAGCCTGAGACAGAAGGAGGAATAAGACATCAGCAGGTTGCTGTTTCAGAGGCTGGAATGTATTCTGCCTGTATTATGATCACTGATTCTAGCCCTGGCAGGATGAAGATGAGAGACAACCCAGCCATGGGAAAGGAGGCTTCTCCCTCTGAACTGGATAGTTGAAGAGAGGATTGACAGGTAAGATTTCTCTGAGAGAGATGAGACTTCAAAATCCCTGCTAAAAAGTTTTTTAAATCAATTTGCTTGTAAGACAAAACAAGCAGGGGGGTGCCCTTGGCTTGCCTCAGACCAAAGCTATGGAAAGCTGGATGTTAACACAGGATTCTTTTTCACTGAGCCTCTCTCTGCAAACACCCAGTCCAGATAGACATTACACCTCAGAGCACCACAACCGAACAAAGAGATTCATTTTTGCTCAGTACATGCTGCAAGGACCAGACTGCAGGCTATAAACTGGTGTTAAAAACTTTGGGATCATCAATTTTCTCAGCAAGGAACAGAACAGGCCAAATCCTGTAAACAATGCCAAGGATGTTTAAATACTGCAGTTTTAAGTATCACTTGGATGAGGCTGAGCTCAGGTCTAGGGACAAAGGCTCCTTTCAGTGCTTCCATGCATAAGACTGAACAGCATTTTGAACATGGACAGGTTTAAATTCCATTTAGAGAATTTGACTCCACACGTACTATTTCTTCTGAAGGTAAGGTACAGACAGGGGGAAAGCAGTGACCGTCTCTGAGTCAGATCAGAGCTACTCTGCTGAAAATCTACAAAGAGAATATGCCAAAAACTGAGTATCAGCTGTGACTCTCCTATGTACAGGGACACGTACACATTATTAAATAGAGGATTTGTGCTTGGATTTAATATATGCTGTCTTCCCATATTCCAAGCACATCTGATTTTGTTGGAAGGTTTTCCAAATGGAAACCTGATCCTTTCACTTAGTGCATTTCATTTAAATTTTGCAGAATATTAACAAATACATTCTTAATTATGAAGACCTAATGTTCAACATTCATAAGCAGCACAGAATTTTCTCTAAGGTAAATTCATGAACCCATTGCAAGGAGTTAGAAAAAACCTATACCTATATATAATTACAAATGGGTGTAAAATTAAGAGTTACTGTATTTTTTTTTCCTATTAGGTGTTGATGTTCTTTGTTTTAGATGCACAGTTCTTGATATAAAGCATTTCATGAAAATACTTTCTAAATATAAAAAAAAATTATAAATATTGCAATTGTGCTACCAAATACATTTAGCAGAGCATAGGAAGACAGAAGTAATGTATCACCTTAGCAAACAGCAGACAGGCTTCCAGTGTTGCTCTCTGGGATTCTTTGCAAGCAATTCTGCTCTTCCAACCACTGCCCATCTCCCTTAAGTCTGTGCACTTGCCCCACTGTACTTTAAACTTTTGATTTAATATTGTTTTGCCAAAAAAATCCTTGGAGGGGGAAGAGCAGTGCCTGTGCGCTGACCAGAGTTCATCAGAGCCAATGCAAATTAGCTGCTGATTTCATCAGCCTTTGGTCTCAGAAATGCATCATTTTCCAGAAAGTGTTTGAAAACACTTTCATTAATTATATAGTAAAATGATGTAATTTAGTAAAATGATGTAATTTAATAGCATTACTTATACTGTAGGCTCTTTGACAGAATTTTTTTCCAAAACATGAACTTGCAAAAAGACTCTTTGATTCTGTCTGAATTTTGACTGAATTCAAAACACATTCAAATAATAACAGTAATTAGCACTCAGCTTTTACTACACTTGTAGCACATGTATCCTACAAGTTACAGCACTCTGGATAAAAGAGAGCTGAGTGCTCACCAAGTGGGCACCCAGAGCCCTGCCAGACTGTGCTGAGCTGATCAGTAGTTCACCCTGACCCTTTATGGTTTTGGTTCCTCTAATTCCTGCTGTGATCTAACAGGGCCCCATGGACAGCGTGGCTGGGACACAAATGCTCTTCCCTATACCCTTACCTGAGCGAAGCTGCTCCCTCCTCCCAGCAGCAATAGGGACACTTCTCTGTCCCACTGCCTGCAAATGGAGATGCCTCTGACCACCCCCAACCCCTGAGCTTGGGGCAGCCCACCCCAAACCTTGCCAAGTGTGCAAAATTAGCCACAGCCTGGTGAAGTTCAACCAAATACACCACTTGGGAGTCTTGAACCAAAACCCACCCAAGTGTACTGGGTTTGGGATAGTTCCAGACACAGGTGTGGGTTAGTGCAGGTGCACAGGGAATGCTGCCCATGGAGTGGGGGGGTCACTGTTACAGCCTTTAGAAGGACTCCACCAGGTGACTGCAGCTCTCCTGAAGATGTCCCCTGGGAGGCTGGGAGACAGAGGGTGCCTGAGCCTGATGTGTAACACCCACACAGGCACAGCAGCTCCAGGTTCTTGTTCCCCCTGGCTGCTGCACCTCTCTCCCCAGCCAGTCTGGCTGGCCTGGCCCACGGACCAGGTCTTCTGTGGGTTTTTGCCCAAAAGGGATTTTATCAAGAGAACCATGGCATTTCGCACAGCCCAGTTCACAGCTGCAGCCACAACCCATCTGCAGAGGGTGGTAACTTGGGAAACACTCTCGTAGGTTGATTGCAGCATATTCCAAAGGAATGCACACGCAAGCCAAGAGCTCTGTCTGGCGCGTGCTAATTAAGGCCCAAGTTAACGGCACCATCACCAGGTTCCTGCCCACAGCCCCAGGACAGCCACACCAGCAGAGCTCTGGCTGCAGTGCTGGTGATCCCTGCAAAATGGCACTGCTTGCCCAAAGGCTGCTGCCTGAACACAGACCACATATTTATCCCTCCTGCCATCCACCTATCTGTCCAGTTATCTTCTTTTGTTTCATATGTTTAATTTTAAACCTAATGTCAAAACTCTTGAGTATAAAATGAAATACATTTTTGTTTAAAATACTCTGGGCAATTTTTATAGAACATCCTTTAAAAAAAAAAAAAAAAAAAGTGCAGAGATCAATTTTTTTAAGTCCATCCCGCAGGCACCATCATTTAATTATGAGTGAGACATAAATTATGCATTTACACATTGTTGCATTTTCTATAAAATGGTGTGGAGGGTTTTTTTTTTTTTTTTTTGTTTTTTGGAACTCCT
>VZTR01016039.1:317967-354013 GCA_013400775.1 Chaetops frenatus | reverse complement strand
AAAAAAAAAGACTGCCAAAGGCTATACATTGATGAAAAAAATTAGCATTTATCAGTATAACACCATTATGAGGCCAGAATGGCACTAACATACACAAAATCTAAATGTGTTTTTCTGCTTAGACTTAGGAAAACCTGAAAGACTGTGATCTCACCAGACAGAAAAATGTTTCCTTGCAGTATAAGCACTGAAAGTGATTGGGCAGAAGCAAATAATTTGCATATAATTGAACAAGACATAACAAAAA
The DNA here is from genome assembly GCA_013400775.1 of Chaetops frenatus. NCBI lineage: Eukaryota > Metazoa > Chordata > Aves > Passeriformes > Picathartidae > Chaetops > Chaetops frenatus. Next base: position 353,766 of record VZTR01016039.1, on the reverse strand, counting down.
AGCAAGAAATGAGGCAGCACGGAAAGGCCATTCATTACCTGCACTGAGTTCAACCTGCAGTATCCATTCAAGGGAAACCTGATAACGTGGGTGGGGTCCTGGTTCCAGCCCGCATTCACAGAGTTGCACATGACATCCCCAGTCTCTGGGAAGATCTCTTCTATCAAAGCCTTCTCCCCACTCAATGCAATTCTCTCCCCCAGATCTGGAGTCACTCTTACAACCAAGCAGTCACAAGGCTGGAAATGTTTCCTTTGTTCTTTCTCTTGTTTCCATCGCTCAAGTTCCTTAATCATTGGCTGCAGCTGGTAATACTTTGCTTCTTCATATAAAAGATTAAAGTCCTGGGAAAAAAAAAAGAGAGAGGGAGAGAGAGAAACTAGAAATGCTTATAGTTCTCTTTTAAAAATGAGTATTGTTCCTGTTTGACCTACTTAGCCTTATGTATTGTCAGCAAGAGAGCAAAGGCAACAGGTACCCACACACCTACACCTCCACAGAAAACCACAGTGCTAGTGTTGAATCTGAGCTGACCGAGAAGTCCTCATTGCACTGAACTATCCTTTCATTTATCACCCCACAAGCTCAATGCCAGAAGGCTTAACTCTTGGATTAAGAAATCAAAATAGCTGGTTGCAATAAGCAAAGCCTACTGACGTCAGAAAAGATGTTCCAATCCCTGATGGCCTTGGATGCTTCTGATCCCACAGCAGATCTCAGGCTTCGCTGTCGCCTCTTGCACATTGGGAGATGGAGATGTCAGTTCAGCTTCACTTCTCACCTGTCTCTGCTGAGGCTGACGTTCAGCTGCTGCCTGCAGTTCATGACTATTCATGTATTCAAAGTGTACTTTGGAGCCTGGTACATTATATGGAGGTAGTGACCACCCTGCTGGCTGGGAGATCAGCTGTGTGTTACAACGGGCTAAAAGAAGCAGCTCTTCCCTGCCATTTGTCCATCACTTCACTTGGGCTTTGGGCAATTCAAATTCCCAATTTGATCCAATTCCCAGTTCAGTGATTGTTTCATCAGATTCTGACAGATCTTCCCACTTCAGCTGAAATATGTGAGAGCACATGGTGCCAAAGGGTGTGAGCAGCTGTGCCCCCCAGGCCCAGCCAGAGGAGAAGGACAAGGCCCCTGTGGGCACCTTGCTGGCCCCACAGCATCCTCCAGCCTCCAAGGGGAAAAGGGGCAACAAGAGCTCAGCACCAGCTCCTCCCTGCAAAGATCTGTGTTTGCTTTCCTGGCTCTTGCACCTCTTTACACATGCAAATGCTGCACCACAGGTACTTTTGTGGGGTGTGCTGGAGGTCAACACCTGGGACAAAGGCCAGTTCTACACAAATGAAATGAAATGAAATGAAATATCAAGATTGAAATGACTGAAATAATTTGGACTGGAAAGAATGATACGACAAGAAGCAATCAAGAAATGGGCACCAAACTGACATGAAAAATAAGGGGTGTGTTGCATCCCCAGGACTCAGGGAGGATGAGGAATCAAAGGCCAATGAACATGCAGCACAAAAAGGTGCAACTCTTCATAGTGGTTTGGAATTAACCTGTAAAATTCAGGGTATTACTGAACCAAAGCAGTTAGCTCTGCTCAAATTTGGCACCAGAGACACACCGGGTGTGGAGGTGATCCTTCACCCCAGGACTGCCTGCAGCCTGGAGACATATGAATATTCACAGTGACAGGGGAAGGTGATCGACTTACAAAAGGGACATCCAATCCTTTACATCTCTTTGATGTCTGCTAAGGTTGGGACAATGCGCACGACTCAGGGAGAAAAAAGGACTGGAGGATAAGGGGAGCAGAGAGAGAGAGGGATAAGAGCAAGTGGGAAGAAATGAGGACAACAAACACTCTCATAGGACAGCTTGAACATGGAAAGCAACCGAAGATCAAAGAAGAAATCATGCAGAGAGCATGCTGCAAACAACCAACAATCGGTGTTGGGAACACGCCAGGCAAGGAGGTGTGGAGGCTGGCTGCACTACCTGGTCTCAGGTAAGACAGCATCAGCCCCAAAGCCTCATCCTCTGATGGAAGGTATTCTCACCCTTCCCCAAAACCAGCACTCTCTCTCAACCATTACTGCTTTTCTCTGTCAACAAGTGAAGCTTCCTGGTTACTGGGATAAGTTTAAACCTGCAGAGATTAGTGGCCTAAATAAAAAAAAAATAAAATTCTGAAACCTCTGGATTCAGTGCAAGACACTGAATCAGCACAGTCCACCACCTAACTGTTCACTGCAGAAGTGTGTAATGGTGTAGAGGGAGCAGGACCACTCAGTGCTTTCTGAAGGCAATGGAAAGTCATCTGCTGTTTTCAGTAGGTCCCAAAGAAACAGTTTGAGAGTATCTGGGTTCATAAAAACTATAAAATAAGGTATTATTCGTAAAATCAATCAGGTGAGTATGTACTAAGAAAACTCAACAGTAAAACCTGGAAGAGATGGCACAGAAGTAAAAAAACCAGTCCTTCATTTCTGAAAGCAGAGAGCAGCTCCTGAGGCTGGATGCAGAGCTCTTTACATTGCAGGGTCTCTGACTGCCTTCAGTGGCTCTGGACTAACCTGACAGTATCCTGAACCACAGGAGTTCAATGGCCCTGCACCCTTGGGCCAGAACAGCAATGCCATAAACCAAGCGAAACCCAGATCTCACCACCCCTGCTTCTCCCACAGCCAACTCAGCCCACCCCATCAACTGTCCCTTTTTAGTGACCCTTGCTAGCTGTCATTTGCCCTAAAGTGAACAGGATAAATTTTACATTCTGATATCATTTTGTGAGAAGAAAACCTGTTTTCAAATGGAACAGCTCTTCCACTACTGTTTCCAGAATGACACAGCTGCACTTCAGGTGCCTAGGTGGAAATCAGGGCTGTGCTGGAGCCTCACATGCCCTGTGGGACAAGGTGGGCACCTGGCACAACGGCCTGGGTTGAGCCAAGGTGCTTGGGTTAGTTTCTAAAGTAAGACTCTCATGCTTGTGTCTATTCCACAGTTGGGTTAAGCACAAATATGGAAAGGCTTGTGCACCTGAAGAAGGGCCCTGTAACAGACCCTGGGAACTGAGGTGTGCTGGTGCCAAGAGGTGATGTCAGGGAATCAGGGCACCTATGGTCAGACAGAGCCAATAAAAGGAAGTTGTTGTGCTGTAGCCCAGTAACAAGTAGAGGGGACAAAAAAGTATCTTCCATAGGCAAGACAAATTCCCTGCTGTTCACCAGTGACAGTGCTGGGAAGGGACACCCTGTCTGACCCTACTCCACTGCTGCCCACAGCCACCAGCAGCAAAGGCTGTCCCACCCAGCTCTGCTCCTCTTATGGGACATTCGGCCTTTCTGCATGAGGGATGGGGGCATTGTGAGGGGTCTGGCAGTGTGTTTAGGGAGGGAAGAAGATTTCACAAAGCCAGGAATGCAGAATGAGTGGCTCACAACATGGGGGGGTCCAGTTCTCTAGATCCTGTGCTTGGGCAGGGTCATGGGATCTACACACCAAGCCCACAATCTTTTCCTTCAGGTTTTACACACTGTTCAGAATTCTGTCTGTGACCAGACTGGGAGAGCCCTGCTCTGGACTATCTGCACTGAATGCTTAGGATGTCCAGGTAAGAGAGACATAGATATTTCCACCTTTGCACTGTAGATATCAAATCCTACCCTGAAGATTTGCTGAAGTTTAATATGAAATGTAAAGTAGAAGAATTAAACCCACAAGAGGCCTCGCCAGGGAGGTGCCACAGGAACTGCATGAAAACACTTCCATGCTGTTAGTTTTGGTAAGTTACCAAAGGCAGATACAGTCATGAATCTTCCTGGAACCAACCAGGAGAGGCACATCTCACTGGAACAGGCAGGGAGTAGCCACAGAGGCCAAGGGCACAGAGGTTCACTGAAACTCAGCCCCAGTTTGCTGTCCCACACCAGCACTGGTCCCTGCACATGGACACTGCACCCTCTCTCTCACAGAGGCTCCAGCCTGCTGCCAGTGCAGTGGTGCTGAGCAGTGGGCAGCATTCCACAGGAGATTGTGTACAATACCCAGGAGTTCTTTGTCTTGCAGGACTAATGCATCTCCCATTTCTTCTATGGATTACTTCCCTGTGTTCCCAGCTCTCTAACAACAGTACCAGAGCCAAGCACTGTGACAGTTAGTGGAGCTGCTTCTGTTTAGCCTAGGAAATACATTTTACTCTGAAGGTTATTCCCACCACCAGAGGCAGTCACAAGCAGGGTGCCCTTTGATAGTCTGCAAGGGGAGATAGTACAGCTTTTAATTTCTCTGTACAGTACCACAAAAAGCCTTTATAGCTACCATGAGCCTTCAACTTCTTGTGGCTGTAGTAGGAACTAGTGGGGAAGTTCTGCCAGGTCACCTGAAGAAGAGAGCAGATAGGCAGGTGAGAAGCACACAGCCTTTCTCCACCCACAGCTTCTGGCCTACATTGAGATCTCATGGGAAACAAATAGATCTTTCAAATGTGTAGCCTTTTGCCTTTCAAGATATTTTTCTGCTTTTTGTTCAGTAGAAAAGCTTTTTTTGTGGTGGATTTCATGTGGGCTAGATTCTGCAGTCACCTCTGACATGGGTAACATCTTCCTGGGGAGGAGATGGGAGGTGTGACCTCAAGGCCAGCGGTGCTGCTGTTTCCATGCCAGTGCCAATGGGCTGGTACTGATCTGGTACTCCAGGAGAGACAGCCAGCAGAGACTGAGACCATGTGTCCCACAGACCTGATGCTGTCCTCTCAGTGCCAAAGACATCCTTTATTTTTGTACCTAATGTTGACTCCTGAACAGGCTGAAATGGCTCTTTCTGTCTGTTTTTCACTTATTCTTTATTACATGAAACAACAAACTGTCATCCTGACTCAATGTTTCTTCTATATTTTTAGTGCTGTGAAGATCTAACTCCTGGCTACGAAAGAAAATTGCTCACTTCTATGATGACAACGGCACCATTTCCTGAGGTCAGTTTGAGAAGACTTTAGGTGCAAGCACACTAATTTTGTAACTGTATTAATAAATTAGAGTGGTGGCCTTGTCATTCTAGTATTACAGTGATCTCTGTAACCTCCAGAAAAATCAGGTGTCCTGTGCCTTGTGCTCCTCTCCTCTTTGAGAGGGTGTAACAATATACACATTGTCCATGTCTACTTTTTTTGGATGCTCTCTGAGCAGGGAGTGAGTCTCAAACACGGAGGCACAACAGCTCCTGGTTCTGTGTGCAATTGGGTACAGACAGTGAAGGGGACACAAGCTGCTCATGATGCCCTGGGGAAGCCCCCTGGACAGCGGGGAAGATCAAGGCAGGAGGTTTGGGCAGCAGAGGAGGAGCAGCTCTTGTGGCAGCCACCCCTCACCCAGCAGTATGGCAGAGGGGGGCGCTGGCCCCATGCCCTGCTCGAGGCTGAGGGATGCTCACAGTGTCATGTCCCGTGAGACACTGAACCAGAGCAGGCAGAGGGAGCTGGAAGCAGCTCTAGACTGTGCACTATCACCAGCTTGGCATGGGCTGGCTGCAGAGCAGAACCCAGCTAAACACTCTCCGTCACTCCTCAGCACATTTCATGTGGCTTAAAATCCCCGAAACTCAGAAAAATTGCAGGAACCGTAAGAGTGCTTCTTTCAACAGGAAGACCTGGGAGACATTTTCAAGTTCTGGCTTAGTAGTAGTTGGAAGTGTAATTAATATTCACTGTAAACACACCACTCAGACTTGATAATAAAGAATCACTAGCCTCAGAACACACAGCCCACTTTCTCTGCATTTCAGTGTTAACTTAGTCTGAAAACAACACTGAAATAGCAAACACAATAATGCTGGTGTGGTACTGACATTCCAAACTTACCAAAATAACCATCTGAGCAGCAATTCAAGTTGAAAAGCAACTTGGCTAAACCTTGAGGCTAATAAACTGCTTGATTAAATTAAGGGGTAAAAACTAATAAATATTCAAAACATTTGATAATGCTTTGTTTGACATAAAGAACATTTAATGCAAGTCTCACTGGAAAACCTGTCAGATTTTATACCTTAAATAGAGTTTTGCATTTAGAAACACCGAGTGATTCCATTTGCTGCCTTTGATTATTGTCTTCTGTCACTTTAATCATGCTGGCAAAATTACACGATTTCTCTGAAGTCAAATCCGTTTACAGTGCAGTTTTAATATAGCTGTACAGCGCATTCTTCTATGCATTTTTATTTAGTTGCTCCCTACCTACCAATGCTCTGCTTTGTTCTTGAGCCCTCATTAGCCTGGGGTTTGCTCTAAAGCTCTCCCAGGGAGGAACTAAATAAAGTACAGTTAACCCCATGCAAAGAGATGGTCTGGAGCAGCGGCCTGAGCTGGGCACTGCGCCGGTTCCCCGAGCCTCTCCAGCCCTGCCAGGGCTCGCTGCGCAGGCAAGTCCTTGGCATCCACGGGCACTCTCTCCTCCAGGCTCCAGCCAAAGCCTACTGGTTCTATTACAGAGCACCTCTGAAATCTGGATGTTGGTTGAGGCCCTGATAAGCTCAAACTATCTCTCTCTTCTCTCCTACCATCCCTTCTCACACTTTGTCCCACTGGATTGTCCAAAACACTGATGCTAAAGCATCTCTCTGGCACCTCTCCCACTTCTCCATCCACTCCCTTTCCTCGATCCATCTCATGACCCCTTGGACTGGTCTGGTCTTCAGCTTCACTACTATACACAGGTTTTCCCCCATTTCTCTGCAGAGTTTTCTCCCACCCAGCACTTAGTGCACTGGCTCCCCCCCATCCCACAGCACCCCAACCCACGGGGCAGCTTCTCCAGCCCATATGCCACTTGGCACCAGTGCTCAGGACAGCCCTTCTGGGCTGGAGCTCAAACTGCCCAGACTGCCAAAACCTCCCCCTGCCTCGAGAAAAGATATGAGCTGCAGACCCTCCCACAGCAAGGTCAGACGTGATTATCCTCCTAACTCAGGTGAGAATGGCTGAGTTTGAATGGCTCCTTGTGACAGCACGAGGAGCAGCTCTACAGCAAAGCAAGAGCCACCATCACCAGCACAACTCTGGACTCACTCAGTCACCACAGACCAAGTGATCTTGTGGCCCAGCCAGTACAATGAAGTGAAATGGCATTTCAGAGACAGCAGGAGCTTTCCTTCCTAGCAAGGCTCTGTGTCCTCTAGCTGAGCAGATCTCCATCTGCCATCCCATTTTATTCATCATTTCATCCTGGAATAAGTGCTTTTGTTGAATCTTGCCATCTGCAGTTTGCACACTTTTGTCTTCTAATTTTCATACATAAGGGTGACAATGCTGGAAGTTTCATAAGTGCAGAGCAACACAAGCAAGGCTAAGAGGAGAGCCTTTAAACAATCAGCCTGCAAAGAAACAACCAGTGATTTCATACAAAACATGTCCTGCTCCTTAAAAAGCCCTCAGTCAATTCCATCTCCCATGAATATTTTGACATTAACTGTGAGCAGATTACTTCCTGAAATCAAAGTATCTGCATTAGTTATGTCTAACACAAATCCTCATGGGTTTGTTTAAGGGTGTTTCTTTTTTATACCAACAAGAAAAAGATTCACACAGTTCAAATCCTCCAAGTTTCAAATTTAAAATATTTCTTTCAGATTCTGAGCATTAAACCCTGCTAAGTGCAAGTTGCTGATGTTGCTTCTTAATTATTGTTATACTCTGATAAAATAAGCTAAAAATGTGAGAAAATACAATTAGTTTAGAAAAACTGATTTAGCCATGAGCTTCATAGTTTAACTTTTCTTGGTATCCATGACAACCATTGGTCCATTTATTAAATAATAGCATCCCTGGTGTAATGCACAAGCACTAAAAATCCTAACAAATAAACAGCAGCATTTAGTTAAGTGTGTTTAGGTCAAGCACACAAACCAACCTGCACCAAAACAAATGATAGAGTGGGAGGAAAAAACAGATTGCAGACTATAGCTTTCCTTACCTTAAAGTCATCTGGGAGCAGTAGCTTAGATGTCCTTAGGAAGCTTAATATATATCTGAAAATTTCCCCATCTCGATCAATGAAATAATGTTGTTTTAAACTGTCCAAGACAATAGGCTCTGTGCCATTAAACAGGCGACTTATTCTGAAAAAAAGAAGAGAAAAAGAAATGGGCAAAAGAGACAAAATCTCATTACAGCCTTGGGGCTTAAGAACAACCAATTTAGGTGCATCAATCCAATGTGCATAAGGCAACACAGGATCTTAATGAGGTGACAAACGTGTGCATGAGAGCAGGTGCCCTGGGTGCGTGGGCAGTGGGACACACCAGCAGTGAGGGCCCCACAGCTGCCCTGGCACCAGGCTCGTGCTGCCCTCAGCCAGGGCTCCCAGGCAGGCCCATGGCCCCAGCCAGGAAAGCACCCTGGAACATTCACTCCACAGCTGGCAGAGTGACTTTGGTGAGGACACCAGTCCCTGGCTCTGTTACACATCCCTGCCCACCATGTCCTGCTAACAGACAACCAAGTGGTTACTTCAGGGACGGGTTCCTGGCCATGAGCTTGCCTCCAGCTTGGCTGTCATTTGACCGAACACCATCCAAACCTTTCTGTGTTGAAGGAGAGGCTGCCCATGCACTGAGATGGGCTATGTGGACCTGTCAGCATTCATCCAGTGCAGAGTGTTTCGGAAAAACAGAAGCCAATGGCCCATGCAGCACCTATGGCACAGCCTGTGGGACCACAGTGCCACCACCAGCAGTCCTGGAGATGAACCTGGCAGGGGGAGAGCACCATGGCAAACCTTTTGTGAGAAAAAAAAAAACGGGAGCAAGACCTATGAGACTGGGGGATCAGCTGATTATGGGACCAAAGGACCACATCAACTACAACACTCCAGGTTTTTCCAGTCCCAAGGAGCCTGCTCTGCAGAGAGCAACACAGGAATCTGCCTGGCTGCTGCCCCTCTGGCCTGTCCCTTCCAAATGCCTTGCTCCTCTCACAATGCTTTGTCTTCCCATGAGAAATAACCCAGCTGAATATATGTTCTTGAAAGGGAAAACACAGGAGACAGACAGCGCCGACCTATTAAGTAATTGAGTCCATCTCTTTGACAGTGCAGCATTGTTCCCAACTGCAGAGTGTCTCGTCTTTCAAAGTCGAGTCTTAAATAATCCTGACACTGAGGACTCCTCCATTTCCCAGAGAGACTATCCCACAGCTGGCTGGATTTCACTATCAAGCCGCCCCTTCAAATCGCCCATGAAATCCCCCCGTGTCCCTCACTGAGACCAGGGCAGGGCTTTCCCCTTCCCTGGAAAACAAGCTCATCAAACCCTGCCACGGGCTATGTCCAGCACTGCTGACGAATGCTGCAGCCACAGCCTTGCTGCCTCCCTTCTCCCAGCTCCACCACCCCACCCAGAGCTCTCAGGCCCAGCAGCCTGGGGAGCATCCAGAAGTGCCCGCAGTGCCCATCCCGGTGCTGGGAAGGGGCAGGTTTGCTGCCCCACTGCCCTGCTGGTGCTCCTGGCTGTGCCCTGTGCAGCTGGCCCTGGGCCCTGGGCTCATGTGCTCTCCACAGCTGCACCTTGCTCTGATCTTATAACCTGCTAATACAGGGGCAAATTTATTAACATGCCATCTATATCTAAATAAACTGTGGAAATATTAAATAAAACAGGACTTAGTAAGTCTCCACTGAATTTTGTTAAAAGACCTTTCTGCCCTCTTAAGTAAGTAAGCTCCAGGTTTTACTGCCTGCTCTCATGCCCATGTCAGGACACAGCTAGTCTGAATTACTGGTGAGAGTAACCAAGTGCTCTCCTAATTGTAACATTTACTGTTTTCTCCAGCCTCTAGTGCTCCGACAGTATCAGAGAATACCATCCAGTTCACCTGGCAACATTTAATTTATGTAATCACAAGGTTCAGTAAGACTCTGTAATTCACTGTTTTCTTTTTTGTTGTTATTTTAGGACCATTTGCCCAAGACAGTTAAATATACTGCTTTGTACAGTGTTACATTTTATTCCAGGAATTAGTTAATCTATTTCCTTTGCCAGAGCGCTGTGCTGGGATACACTGAAAGCAGAGGAAGCACTAATAGTTTAAGGTTCAGTACATACATTTATTGAGTAAATCTGCATGGCTATTCGAAGTTTTGAGATCTTATATCTAAACAAGCTGAGCTGTGGCTGAACCCTCCTCCCCTTTGCTGCCCTTTCTCTATGGAGTCTGCAGAAACAAAGCTGCTTGGCTCTGCACAGGCACGGGGAACAGTTTGCCAACAATAGCAGGGTGCAGAGAAGACGGTACAAAATTTTAATGGGCCACTCTTTTATGTAGTAAAGCATTTTTTTGGTAACGAAAACAAAACGTGAATTTTGAGGCTCCACTTCGTGGAGTGCCCTAAGCTGTATTTCTTCACCAGCAAAATTACTGCTGGGGAAAGAAACTCACAGAGTGTTGAAAGACTTAACTGCCACCCCAAAAACAGAGTGATGAATAGTTTAAGGATTTATTTGACATTTTAGGGGGCTGCTATGTTCCAAGAACCAACTTCATTGCAGCATGTTGTAATGTTGCATGTGGAAAGTGCTCCCGCTTCTCCCATCTCAGCAGTTTAAACCACACCTGGAAAAGTCCATTGGAAAATGCAATGCTTTGAGAGCACAATATGAACTCAAATGGCAGCTTCAAATGGCCAGTTCACCTGGCAGGATTCCTCACCATGTGTGACACTGTGGAAAAGAGCACAGTGACTGGAGTAGCTCCATGCTCTGCACCAGGACATGAAGCTCTCTGTGGATGGGTCTTCAGCAGCCGAAACAAAATGCCTCACACAGCAGCAGAGAATCAAAATGTGCACAGGCTGTCAGAGAGCCGGCAAGCAAGCAAGAGCAAGGGGACAGGAAGGGCTTTGCACTGTACTGACTTGCTGATGATCTATCAGAAATAAGGCACCAGCCTGGCTGGCAGCCTCAGGAAGCTGCTCCCTCCAGTGACCCACTGTGTGCTGTGAGTTAAAAGTCATGAGGAGTTGCTGCATCTCAAACTGGGCAGTAGTCACCCCAAAACCAGTTATTTTTATGAGGGGTCATGGCAACCAGTACTGTACTGGTGGACAAATAAGTTAATGGCATTTTCAGGAGGCATTTCCTTATGGCACACAGGAATGGTTCTTTCAGTGATGCTTGTGAAGAGGCGGGAGGCACTGGGAAGGGGAGACAAGGCAAAAAGAGCTGCATTGGGATCCTACAGCAAAGGGTGAGTCTGAACAATGAATACCTCCCTCTTCAGCATTCCCACCTTTTTGCAAGAGATGCTTCACTTTCTAATTTAGAAAAACTCGTATAATCTGTGTCCAATATTTAATCTCCATACAGGGAGCAGACTGAGCCAGGATCAACTCCAGCAGCTGCAAGCCTAAGGGTGCCAAGCATGTCTTTCCATTGCCTGCACCACCCTGGCCAGGTCTCGCCATGCTCACACCATCTGTCCAGTGCACAGACCCTCCCAGTCGCTCCTACTCTCCCCCAGCAATGTGCTCTTTCCACCTGCCTGCTCACTGTTCTGCAGCACTGCCCACCCCAGCCCTCGAAGGGTCCCTGCCCTCAGCCACTGCTGCTGCAGAGCCAACACGGGGCTGGTGTCCAGCCTCTGGCCTGGCACCTCGAGCCCTGGCTGGATGCACTTCTCTGCCTCTCCCACACAACCTGTTGATCCCATTCCTACTGTTTCTTTGTGCTTGTTGTTTCTGCTAAAGGCTTTTACATTTTCAGTAATGTTTTGCCAAAATGCCGAGGGGCAAGTTTCTAGCTTTGTACCAATTTTACTATGATATTAAGATCTTCTTTTATTAGATTAAAAACAAACAACACAGACAGCCAACCCACAAGGCCAAGAGTGCCAGTAAATTCTTTTCTTAGTCTCTTGGGCAAAGAAAGAAGCTCTGTGCTGTCTGCAAGTACCTACGGAAGGCTGCTGCCCACCTCCCCTTAATCCTGGTGACCAATTTTCCACCCTGCAGGCTCCCTGCAGCACCTGTTGAGGCAGGAGCACAGATGGGGCCTGCAGGGCAGTAAGTCCAGCCCCCACAGCAGAGTTCATGACACACCATCTCCTTCATCGACTCTTCCAACTCCACTTCAGAAGCAGCCAGGGGTTTTGGCACCCTCAGCTCCCTCCAGAGCACTTCTGGTCTTTCCAAAGATCATCACTGGGCACAGCTGTGGGTCTGCATATCACACACAGCTGTTGGGGAGTTTCATGGCTCTCTGGGACAGAAAGTTTTGGGGTGGGGCAGTTTGCCTTCTGGTTTGGGCCAGTTTAGTCACTTTCTTGACAGCTTTATTTTGAACGGAAAATAGAAGTTCTTTCCTAATAAATCTGGTACCAGACATCTTAAGTAGAGCACCCGCTATTGTGGGACCTATGGGACAACCAGCAACTGGGGCTGTGGCACCATGAGGCCCTAAGGCCCCCAGGTCCCTCTGCTGGGGGCCACTGTAATCCTGTCGTCCCCTGTGCACTGGCCAGCACAGTGACACAGCATAAGTAGAACTCTCTATCACAATATTGCACTAAAAGTATTAATTTAAGTAATTACATGATTAATATTTAACTGTTCTGTGATATTTTTGTCATTCATAATTTAGTTGTTTACATTTATTAAAAATTGATTTTGTAGACACTTTTTCTGCCCAATGTCAAATCAGCAGGGAACACACGTTTCAGCGAACTGTCATTAAAATGTGTCTCTTTCCTAATTTTATGGGAGGACAGGGGAGGAAGGGAGAAATGCCTGTCTGTGGGTCCTGCAAACGTAGTGGATCTGTGCTGAACTCGGTGTCCTCTCCGCTGAACCTGCCCCCTCCGTGTGCTGTCCTGTCCTCAGCACAAACACACAGCGGAGCCAACACAAGCTCTGCAGCTCCCCCTGTGCTCTATGGGGGCTGTCAGCGCTACTTGGCTTTTGGGCCTGGTTGTGCAGCTGGAGGAGGAGGAGGTGGCTGTGGGAAATGCCACAGAGAGGAAGAAAAGGGTTCTTTAGAGGTGGGACACTGAGCATGACCTGAAACTGCCCTGCAGAACATTAGCAAAGCATCCCTGGTGATGAGTAGAGTCCAGTCATTGCTGCTGAGTACAAACAGTGCTGCTCATCTCATAAATATTTGCACAAGGTGGGTAGCATAGGTACCATTATCTGCTTGGAAGAGAAAAAATGCCATGAATGGAGCAGAGATGCTTGCTAGGCCTTACACTGTGTCTGGCACTGCTGGTCACACAGCTGTGTCCATCAGGAGTCTGCTACTTGTCCCATCACAAGGCAGACATTGCTGGGAAAGTGCTGTGGAAAGCCTCTGAAGTGCTTGTGCCAGGAGACAGTTCTCTGCTGGCACTGCCACAGCCCAGCTGAAGCAGCACAGGCTGAGTGGGCCGTAAACAGTACTGTCAGACCTTCCCAGTAGTGTTTCTCCTATTTCCATTATTTCTATAAAACTGTGCACGAGATTTGTGCACAAGTTCCCAGCAAAGCAAACCATAATGGGAAAAGCACCTGCAGCTGCTTTCCTCAGGGAGGTACCTTAAAACACCCAGTCTGTCTGAAAAGCAGGACAGGCTGGCCAGAGGAGGAGAGCAGTAACCCAGCAGATGGGCGTCTTCTGCTTTCTGGCCTGGCATTAGTTATGAGAGAGGTGTGAAGGCATTGCTACTGCCAGGACACAAGCTCCCTCACACCCTGCAGAGCAAGAGACGTGGCTAGAAGTTGCATCTGGCTTGCAGTAGGTTTTCTGGTCTGCCTCAGTTTAAAACTTCAGCTACAATTAGTGTGACAGCTGGATGGTTGTACCATATCTTCCCTCCCTGCTCTCTGAGCAGTGATTTTAAGCCCTTCTGCAGCTGAGAGAAGAAAGCACTGAGAAAAGGCAGGGGCTGCAACATGGTTGGTGCCCACCCAACCTGGCTGCCCCACGCTGCAGAAATCCCATGAGGTTTTGCCCCTGCAGCTCTTCCACTTGAATCAAAGACAACATCTTCACCACCTAAGGCTGCTGTAGGCAGTGCGCTTGGCTTGGAGGGTGTTTTGGCTGGGGAGAATTTTAAGCACCTTTTGTCTGGACAGTGATGAGGAAAAACGGTGTGTGAGAGAGTCTGAGTCTTAAACTTCGGGTATAAACTGCTGCTCTGCAAACTATGACATCCAAGCAGCCACGTGTGCCTGAAGGCACGGAGAGGTGCCCTCCCAAAAGGAGTTTCTGGCAAAAGCAGGTACCAGATCAGGTACCAGCTTCCAGTCCCAAGTGCGCTGCAGGCATCAAGCTTGTGGTGTCCGACAGGTCACCCACCACTCCATAGGCTCAAGCCACGCTGACCACAGGCTCCTTCCCACACTCCCACATGGCTGGGGCAAGCACCTACACTTCAGCAAGGCAGGCTCCTACAAGGCACTGCCTGGCATCCTTCAGCCCCAGACCTGTCCATCCTGATGGCACAAGTGAGGTATCACAGGTGTTCAAAACAAAACTGACCTGTGAGAACCAAACAGAGATACTAAAGCCTCAATTTTTAACAAGGGCATCAAGCTGTCTGGTCCAGTCTCAGCAAGGGGGTGGAGGAGTGTTTTGGGTTGGCATGGCCAAGCTTTGGTAGCAGATGGGCTACAGGGGTGGGTTCTGTGAGAAGCTGCCAGAAGCTTCCTCCGTGTCTGGCAGAGCCAATCCCTGGCAGCTCCAGAAACACATGAGCCACTGGCCAAGGCTGGGCCAGTTAGAAATGGTGGTAACACCTCTGCAATAGCAGAATAAAGAAGAAAATAAAAAGTTACTGCACAATTGTAATTGTGGCCAGAGAAGAGTGGGGTGAGAACATGTGAGAGGAACAACTCTGCAGACACCAAGGTCAGTGAAGAAGAAGGGGGAGGAGGTGCTCCAGGTGCCAGAGCCAGGATAGGCCATGGTGAGACCATGGTGAGGCAGCTGTGCCCCTGCAGCCCATGGGGATCCACGGGGAGTGCAGAGATCCACCCGCAGCCCCTGGGGATCCCTGGAGGATCCAGAGATCCCCCCGCAGCNGAGGGCCCGGTACCCAGGCTGAAGCAGCCTGTCCTTGGAGGACTCCCTCCGTGAGGAGTGACCCACGCCGCAGCAGATTTGGGAGGACTGTCAGCCCGTGGGAGGGGCTCACGTTGCGGCAGTTCACAGAGCTGTTGCTTATAAGATGGAGCCTCACTGGAGAAGTTCCTGGAGAACTCTCCCATGGGAGGGACCCCACGGTACTGCGGGAGAACAACTCCTCTCCCTGAGCAGCAGGAGAAGCTATGGGGGATGAACTGACCAAAACCCCCATTCCCTGTCTCCCTGTGCCATTAGGGGAGGAGATAGAGCTGGGAAGGAGGGAGGTGGGGGGAAGGTGTTTTTAAGGGTTTATTTTACTTCTCATTATCCTGCTCTGATTTTGATAGAAATAAAGCCAATTAAAATCTCTAATTTCAGCCTGTTTTGCCTGTGATGGTTATTTCATGAACCTTCATTTTATTTTCTCTCCCCTGTGCAGCTGTGGAGGGGTGAGAGAGCAGCTTTGGTGGTGTCTGGAGTTCAGCCAGGGTCAACTCACTACAAGGAGGTAACTCACAAGGTAACATGTTTATCCATCTCCAATTCTTACAGTTTCCTGTTCCTGCCTCCCAGTGCTGATCCTGGAATGCCACAGAAGTTTTTGAGCCATATGTTCACTTTGCTGTGCTTCTGAAAGATATTACACTCATTAACTATTGAGCACCTGAAGGAACTGCAGGATTTAATACTTCATATTTTGCTGTTCAGGCTATGATACCTATTTTTGTAACAGATCAGAGCTAGTCTATATAGCATCAACATGTATTTTTAAAAGTCAATAATCCATAAAGAACATTATAATCTACCATGCAGAATCATTCTTAGGAGGCTCTGGAAGGATTTTCATTCTTCTTTCTATGCCAGCACTAAAAAAGCAGAATTAGGTATAAAATGGATTTTCTAGTTAAAACAAAGCCATGGACAATTTTGTTTTCTGTTCACTCTTACTATCAATTAAAGTCCACTGGAGCAACAGGTAATAAAATCCACTGAAGTGGAAATTACCTATTATTTTTGAAATACCACAAAGCATGCATGCTTGTTGTTAATAGCCTATCTCCACATTTAAGACACTTTAGCAGATGACTTTGATATATAAGTTCCTGGAAATGTGTGTGTATTCACATTTTGATGCACTACACTTATCTCTTAATTTGCAGAAATATTATCAACTCAATGTAAATTAGCAGGTAAGACAAGGAAGTGGAGACACTAATCCAATGCAGAGAAGCCTGTGTCTTTTCCTGAATGAAAAAATTCTCTTGGTAGTCAAGAGCCACTCTGGCCCTACATCCCTTCAGCCACTAATCCCAACAGGGAGGAGGAGGAGTGAGCAGTTTTGAGGTTTGTCTGCTCAATTACAATGAGCAGACCAAATACTAAGGGAATTGAGATTCCCGTACGTGTTCCTTTCCAAGCTTTTCATTCCCACCAGGTTTACAAGGGTATTAACCCTAAACCCTTCACCTCACTGGGATTAGGCCCATCAGCACTGGTCACTGATCCCCAGTTTCTCAGCAGCCGGCTTCTGCCAGCTGCTGCCATGTGTCTTGTGGGTGATCAACAGGAACAGAGTGCTGCTCAGCCACAAACAATGGTAGCAGGACACAGCTCTTCATCAGGCTGATGATTCCAATTTGCCTTATTCAAGAGTTTGTCTATTTTAGTGTGTTAATAGCTATTAAAATACTTCACTAAACAAACCGTTCTAGTATCTTAGTTGCTGTACCACAAATCCTTTCAATTAATTTGGCACATAACTACATCCATAGGTAAGGGAAGCAGATACACACAGAGGACAGAGCCCTTCTGCTACGCACACATCAGCATCCCACCACACCTATTTAACTCACCAGTCATGAAAAGCATTTGCTGTACTCAACAAGGGAAAAAACATAACTTTCAAATACAGGTGCAATTTGCATTTTTTCATTAGAAGTTCCCTACCTGCCACTGACATGGCTTGTTCATCTTTTGCACCAGGGATGGTGACAAAGAGCCTCCCATGATCTATGATGCTTACCCATACAATTCCCATTGTTTGGTCTGGCTGAGCTGCTCTGGAGTAACCATGACCAGAACAGGGCCCTGACTGTGTCAGGTGTGAGGATCCAGGGCATCCCAATCCAAACAGAGAGGCTGCTGTTACTGCAGTGCAGGATAGGCCAGTTCTGCCACCCCTGTTCCTAGCAAGCACTATTTGGGGAGAGTGAGAACAGCAGTCTCACTGACTTGCATATTTTTAATAAAAGTAACCAAATAATATTACAATACACTATGAGCCTTCAAAACACAGAATATGTTTAGGGTAGGAGCTGAATATTATTATTTCAGTGAAATACACTGGGATCCAGTAACTACACAGAAGTTGCTACAATGTAGGTAATAACCATCTACCTGGGAATTTCTCTCTTTATTTTAAACTATGGACTTACCCTTGAAGTCAAAGAAGCATGTAAGCCAGATTTCTGGTACTATAATTTTTTTCCAATATAACATTCAGATTATTTTTTCTCTCTTTGTGCCTTTTAATCAATTCTAACTGCACTTTTGCCTAAATAGTTGGTGAAGATTAAAAACGTTAATATAAATTTATATTGGATCCTGTTTCTATTATGCCATTGTTCCTGCTGCTCTGATCTGAGGCCTGTGAGGGTTCTGGGCCTCTCATGTTTTCTCAATACATAATTTGTTCACTAAATTTTGAACACTAAATATTGTTCATGAAAATCAACTCAGAACAAAAATTCTTTTAATTTAAACCAAAATTCAAAACTAGAATCTTAGTTTCCCAAAGTGTTCCCTGGTTTTCCAAAGGTCCCAATCCTGCAAGAACTGCACTGCAGCTCAAACTCGGTGGGAGTTGCAGGCACTCAAGAAAATGAAGTTGTTAATACATAAGAAGATACAAATTTCAAATAAAACATTCCTGCCTGTACAAGTATTTTCTTGCTATTCCTTTAACCATCCATTTCCCATAACCATGGTGCTAGGAGGGGCCTGGTGAGGGCAGGGCTGCACCAAATGCCAGCTCTCTTGCTGCTCACCACCTTTCCGTAACTTCTAGTGGATGGTAACTCAGTACTTTACTAAGATTTTCAATCTGACTAAATCTGGACATCACTTCCATTACCAACACCCCAGTACAACTGGGCATGCTGGGAGGTGGAAAACATGCAGACACTAGTTAAATTATAATATAAATGGGCTAAATCCTCACTCGTTGAAGTCAAGGTGAAACTCCCACTAAGACTCAGTGAAGGCAGGGAAAATTTCAAATGGAACTCATTTCCCTCTCAGGGTGTGACTCTGGCCCTCCACATCTTTTGCATGTGTGGGTGCTGTGAAACCAGGATGTTTCAGTAGGAGAAAGAGGGATGTCATTGACTCAAGGGCTTCACACCCTTTTATAAAGCATAAATGGTGACAACCAAGACAGTGACTTTGGTACACACTGCTCACATACACAGCTACAATGTCTAACCTGCTGGAGTAACAGCCTTTTACTTCTAATCCCAGATATATGAAATCTGAGCAGTTTTTTCCTCTGATTATCTCCTTGATTTTCAGATTCACAGGACATAGTTCCCAGACACAGGCTGCCCCAGAGCAGCTCTGCATTGACCGGGCAGAGCAGGAACTCCCAGTGGCCCTCAGTGCTCACACTGCCCTGTGCTGCATTGGGACACCCCCAGAGCTGTGAACAGGAATGATTCCAACTCCTCTGGGAGTAAGCTTTCTGCTTACAAGCAGCTGCCCATGCTGCTTGGACATTTCCTTAGTATACTGATCCACTAAACTGGTACAGCTCTCCTGTTGCTGACAATAATTAGGAAAGAACCCAGCCTGTCTTACATCCTTGCTCCATTTGCTTTTCCTGCAGCCCATTCTTCTGGGTTTCTCTACTCCACTGAGCAAACCACAGTGATTTTTCCCAGTGCCAGAAGGTAAAACTGCTGTATTATAGCACTGCACACCTCCAGCACAGCTCACATCAGCACCTGCTCTGGAGCAAAGACACTGCAGGAAGTTAGAGGAGACTGTCACTGGTCTCATTTCTCTACAAGCATGTGTGTGATTGGGAAGTCGCATCCAGCTCTCTCTATCCATATTTTTATTATCACGCTTCAAATGATGAACGAATAATGGTTATTCTCTTGTTCATTCTTGCTTTTGATTAAGCTGTATCCTGGGTGTTCATTTAAAGAAACTGAACACATCAAGAACAACTTGCTAAAAAGCCATTTTGAAGGGAAAACAACCCCCAAAGCCCAGAGAGCCACACCAAGTAGGAAGATTTGTGTAAGTTTTTTGCTGGGGAGCCTGAGCCATTGGCAGATGAACAGAAACAAAGAGGACTTTCCAGCAGGTTTTTCGCTTCTGCAGCAGAAGAGTAGGGACAGATGGGAAACAACGCACCACCACCACGCCTGCTGAGAAGAGCCCACCTCCACAGCCACATTCCCAAAAAAAGGAGAAGCCCCTGTCTAGGGGCTGTAGAGAAAGAACCCACACCTGGGAAGGAGACAGCAATATACTTGCTGCACAGAGGACCCTTGCCCTACAGAATTAAGCTCATTGAAAACCTCAAAAACCTAAGTAAACTGTTAACTGTTGAATTCTGATGAGCTACTGAAACTGAACCTTTCTTGTATGACTGTGAGAGATTCATTCTTAAATACAATACTCTGGTCATGGGTTTGATTCCGGTTCCAGTGACTTAACTGGAAGCAGAAGCAGGCTCCCATTTTAACACTCGTGCCTGCAAACAGAATAAAACTGGATGTAAAACAAAGAAGTATGTTTGAAACTGCTATTAACTCCAAGCTTTATTCTTCCCCCTCTGCAAGATTTAAAAGCAGTCATTGAATCTTTTTCCTCATTCAACAGCAATCTTATGTACTACTGGCCCAAATTCAGCCCTCATTTCCTCTCAGACAAGTCCGGCATAAGCAGAGGACCCAGTTTCTCTACTGTCATGTACTGGTCCCCATGGAGTTCCACTGGTCAAATTTGCCCCGGAACTGCATTTGAGTTTTGCAAGGGCATAGTTAAGGCAGCAGTCTGCACACCACACACCCCAAACGCCAAAGCTGCAGCCTTTGGTGTAAACTGCACTGGTACAAATTGTTGGCCTAACACAGTATGAAACCAAAGAGGTTAAAGAGTCCCTGGTTTTCATTGTCCACCTCTCTCAAGTGAGAGATTTGCTGCTGCCAAAGTGTCTCCCAGATCTAAACGGATTACCTGCAGCACTCGCAGCATCTGCACTCCATTAGGAGGGAGGTGTATCAAAAGCCATCCCTTTGCACTGGGATTTCTTCAGAGTCTCAGCTTTATGGTGCAAATCTCAGTTTCCAGTGCTTGCTAACTGATCCCTTCTGAGTCTGACCAAGGGGAACAGTGCAAATGCTGCATAATAACTTCTCAGCATCCACATACAGGACTCCTCCTAGGTTTTGCTTTATGTGATCCTCAGCAGATAAAAAAGCAGCAATTTTAGCCTTTGAACACATACCATACTGGAGTAGAGTCAATTTAACATGGTACAGATGAACAGCAAATTCCTCTGCTCTGCCTCTGTGTCCTGGTGCCCAGCTCTGACAGACAGGCAGTTGTCAGTGCCTGCATCAGGAAGGAACACAGTCAGGCACACTCGTGAAGCTAAGAGCTGTCCTGCCTGGCAGAGTTTCAAGTAAGTGCAAGTCAGGTGAAAAAAAACCCCTGTAAAGTTTTTACATATGTCATTTCAATTTTAAGCATCAAAAAATTGAAGTACATGCCAATCACAACAGCTGAGATGAAGGAGAGGCAATTTGGTGGACAGAGCATGGAGAAGTGAGTTTGTAACTCTGAAGTTTAATTTCAGCTCTACAGCTTTTCCCAGCTAGAAGTTCAGGTTAGGAAAGCCACCAACAGATGTACCTCTGTATCAGTGGAGTTATACCAGCTAAGAGAGTGACTGACAATACCTGTCCCTGCCATCAGATTATGCATTTAATGTCAGGACAGCACAAGGGAACAAGCTGAGGTACTGCAAGGCCTAGCTATGCTCATCAATTTATTACATTTCACTTAACAAAAGCTTAGCAAAGTTCATGGTGGTAACAGGGGCACAGCCTGCATCAGTACCTGCCTGGCATCCTCCACACCAGCTTCAGATCCAGCTTCCCTTCTGCTTTCACACATGAATCTTGTGTTTGCATGCCTGCATATTTCTTCTATTTAAATATGCACTTTGTTCTTAAAGATTTCATTAACCCATGAATAGATTAATTCTGATTTCAGTTATTTAGATACAAATTTAAAGGATCTCCTTAAAAACCAGCAGAGTCATGTCTTCAGGAAGGCCGGGTGAAGCCTGTGCATGCACCCCTAAGGGCAGGACACTTTGACTGTTGGTTTTACACCCTCAGACGTCTTTGAGATCAAGCCCTTGGACACCCAACAGAAGCATCTGACTGCAGTGCTCAGGTTCTGGTAACTCCTCACCACGCAGCACACCAGCTCAATCCCTGGTGTAACTCCACAGAGGAAAACAGGGTTACACTAAGGATTATTTTGGCCAGGTCTATTATTAGGCTGATTTTCTAAAACAATAGGGCTTGTTTTCTTTTCATTTAAGCTTACAGTAAAACTCTCATTGACTTCACTGGAAGAGAGGCCTGGCCCAACATGCCAATATCCAAACCACCTCCATTTATTTCAGTGGAAGGAGGCAAGGAAATAATAAGGTCCAATGTATTTTTAAATCTTTTAAATTTCACAAATGATCACAAGCATGTAGGTCACAATATGCACACAGAATGACACCTATGACAACCACCAGTGGGATCATTACAATAATTAAGTTAGGCCTAGAGACAAATTCATTTCATAACATATTCCCTACAAAATAGATACCCCCTTGCTTCATAATTTAGGGAGTCTGTTTTATAAACTTCCTAAGTAGTTAATGAAATATCCCCCTAAGCAGACTAGGTCTACTTGCCATTGCAGGGTCTTTACAAATCAAAAGTTTATGAATTAAAAGGCAAACACCAGTGATGCGTGTTCAAAGACCAGCTATGAAGGGGTAATGCCTCGTCAGCGCCACTGGTGCGGTGGTGAGCTGTGACCTGGGGACACAATTTCCAGTACATAGCTACTGAACCTCCATCTTTACACAACTCCACTGCATGCCGTGAGGGAGCTGGATGCACAGCACATGAAGCAGCAATCAATAAAGGAGACCCCCCTTTGTTCGAAGTGTAAAGATGCTGCACTTCACAGTACAGCATCTTTACAGTACTTTACACCACACTGTTGAGCAGGAAAGAGCTTCCACTCGCAGCACTTAAAAGGAAGAGATGGTTACTTCCACAGCATCCTGTGGGAGTGGTTTCTCAAAATACACTGCTAATGTTTTTCCTCTTACCTTCCTGAAATTGACTGCTAAAAAATATTTGAATTATGCTGCTGGTACCAAAGTGTGCTGTTGGATAAGTGGTAAGCAAAAGCAGCAACAAAAGAAATGACAAGCCAAACTTGACCAACTAACTTCACAAAGTGATATAAATAACAGAGTGTTAAATTAAACAAAAAAGTTGAAATTTTGGTCTCCTTGTCTGCTGGCTTCTCTTTGTATGTTTCAGTAAACCAGACTACTTTTCAACCTGTTGTAAGCAGGAAAACTGGGAATTACTAATGTGTAAGTGTAACTCAGCTACAGTCAGGTTATCATTGCAGAACATGAAAAGGAAGAGCAGAGAACAAGGCAAGGGCAGCTGGGGTTTGCACCAAAGGTACTGGACACACCATTTAATGTTCATCTTTTGGACTGCTCCCAGAGGCCACAGGTGACATCCCTCCTGCCCACAGCCCAGCTGCACCAGCTGCATGGACAGGCCTGCTCTCCTTTTGACTAGCTGAAGCAAGGAAGCTGCTATCTGGGTAGGACTGTGCAATTTTCTCAAGTTTAGGGGTTTTGAACAACCTGTGCCAGGCACAGCACCACAACCATGTTATTTCTCTAAGTCATCTGAGTGTTGATTTGTTACCTGCTCCTCCACATAGGGAGCTTGGTCTCCCCCTTCCCAGTCACTGTAATACGCACTTATGCCTAGAACTTCACAGAACCCAGACTGTAAATGTAGAGAGAAAAAGTAATTTCTGAAAAATGTTCATCAGAGACCAGCTAGGCAGTATTTTCTTGAACATTTCAACTTTTCCAAGTAAACACACAAATAATTAATTCATCAACAGAACGTCAGCACCCAACTACAGTAAGATTTGCACTCCCAAAGGCCAAATTCTGCTTTCCTCTCCAGAGTCTGTGGGCAGTTCCCAGTCTGTGGCTGTGCTAGGTAAGGCAGTGGTTATCAAGTCCAGGAAGGAGTAAACATCTTTATCACAGCAGACAGCTCAGCTGTGGCTCCTTACAAGCCAGTTAGTAGGAGATCCTGGAGAGGTGGATACAGACACGTCTGAAGAATCAGTTTTCATATGAATTCCTTCCTTCCTTCCTTTCTTCCTTCCCATCTCCCTAAGTCGATGGGATGCTGAGTTAGCATTACAGGGATTATTCTCCTTTACCACCAAAGCTACTGCTCCTGCTGTGCAACAGTACATGAACATGTGGAAATCTGCTATCATGGTGTGCTTCCTTCATGGGCTCTGACAGACACTACATCCAGGACTTTGTCCAGTTAGTGACAGATAGAGACAGGGTATGTGTCGCCCTGTTTTTGAAAGCCTTCTGAAAAGTTTATGTCCTTGAGTCAGATTTTTCTCACGCACTGTACTAAAAACAATGGTTTTGCTTACATTCCTTCCTGGAGAAGGAAAGCTGACTGACTGGTCACTTCACCAGTCTGGTTGAGAGGTGGGATTTCCTCTTCCAATCCTGTCACACTTTGCAAACCCTATATAAATGATGTATCAAAATAAACAGCTCTTCTTTTGGGGGCCTCGGCTGTTCTCCTAATTGTGGAGGATCTGTGTCTTTCTTCCGTGACCGGGTGCTTGTAGGTACAACAGGTATATAACATCATCATTCCCAGATGTAATTACATGTTTATTACAGATTATTTGTATTTTCCATAGAGACCAAGCCATGTACTACTCCTCTGGCACCTGGGACCGGTGCAGCTCAAGCTGTAGCAGCTCTGGTCAGTCCCTGCCCTGCTCAGGAGCTGTGCTGGATGTGTCCAGGAGCTGTACTGGATGTGTCCAAGCAGCAGCATACAATGCTGTAGGACACAACGCCTGTAGGAACAAACACTTCACACCTTTCCCAGAGCTTATCAAAGTGCTGCAAGGACTTGTGTGACCTTGGCCATGTAGCACCTGGACAGAACTGGCTCTGCAGATGGAGACAGGTTCAGCTTACACCTCCTGGTGCAGCAGCCTGGCGAAGGGAGACCCTTTGCTCTCTCTAACTCCTGCTTTACTAAGTACAACATCCACAGGCAGACTGGGGGGACACCAAGTACGGGAAGGGGGAAGGGCCCTCCTTTGGGTTTTTATCTCATGGGTTCTGCAGGTCAAAGTTCCCTTAGAAACTAGAGAGACATCTGCTTAGCCAATGACCAGATAAGAAAAACTCAAAAAAATTATCTCTGAATCTCAGGTGCATGATATGAATCCAGAAACTATGTCAATGTCTGTAAGAATTCATATGTTAATTCAGAAAAGGCACTGCATATAACCAAAACCTCTGGGTTTTGGCTGGTTTACTTGTTCTCATCAGCAGCATACACCCCATTGCCTGGCAGAGGGCAGAGCCCCAGGGAGCCTGGCAGGCTCACCCCTCGCTGCAGAGCTGCCATGCTAATGTGGCAGTGCTCCTGCACTGTGCCCAGAACCTGCCTCTCAGAGCATTTCTGATGTGCAGGGAAAACACTTGCTCCTGCCTCTTCAGCTGCTTTGCTTAAAAGTCTGTGGATGGGTTAAGTTCACAATAGCTATTAAAATTAATGAGCTTTGTGCGGCAGCACACATGCAGGCACATTCTGTAGCATTTTGCTGGAACGTGGGGTGCTGGATCTGACTCTGAAACTGCCTTTGGGTAACAAACGGTTCCCAGGCTGGCATTGCCAGGGCCTGGTGTCATCCCGCAAACTCCACAGCTGACCTGGGTGGGAAGAGTGGTACCTTACAGAGGCTGAAATGTGCCCCTATGACCTTCCCTGTGCCTGAAAGAGCATGTGGAGGATGAGGGAGGGATTGAAGAGGGACTGGACACTGCACAGCTGCTGGGTGGAAGAGCACCGTGGAGTGACAGTGGCATGGAGAGATCTGGGAGACACCTGAGTGAGGCTGAATGCGACTGCAGTGGTGCAGGACTGCAGCAGCTCAGGGCTGACAGGAGGCTGTGCTGTCCCAGGAGAGCCCACACTGCTTCAGATGGGGATCCTGCCCTCAGCTGTGCTGTGCTTTCACAGCCACCAACACTCATTGCTGAGGAACATTCACCCCACTTAACCTGTCTTGAGCAGAGGCCTTGTTTAATCACTGATTTACACCCTAACTGCCAGCATGGGGTAAATGACAAAATTTGCTAATTGGACATTGTCTTCAGGCAATAACCTCAGTAATACACAGATTTGATGGAAAATTAGCAAATAAATGATAAGACTGACACTGAATACATGAGCAAGATATATGAGATGTTCTCAGCTGTGCTAAATCTGGAGAACTGTATATCCTAAATATTTCCAAATTAAGAATTTCCCTGCTCCCTCTCAAGAAGTGCAGAGTGGGGCTCAGTACAGAGCCCTTCATGTGAAAGATGATGATGAAAACCTGTCCAGTAATTTCAGTAGGTGCGTCTGAGCTATGAAACCACTGTATCCAGCTGTACAGCGTCAGCAATCACGTCCACCAGGGAAAACAGAGGCGTTCTCAAACTTGGAGTAGAGAATTCCCCTGAACTCAGTCCAGCCTGGTCTGGCTGCAGAGCAGGGGGGAGAAGCAGATCTCAGATTTCAGTGCTGAGCTCCAACAAACCAGAGAGATGGAGGTGCTGGAGGAAAAGGCGGGTAAATTAAAACCCAAAGATACCTGGAGAGTAGCTAGAATCAGGTCACTTGGCAGGAGAGCTTGTCTAAGGGTGGGTCAGAAGAATGACAATGTGTTTTGACAAGAAACATTCAGAGGAGAAGACATATGCTTTAGGGAAGTCCTTCGTAAATCACCAAAGAAGTGCATGGTTTTCAGAGGAAAGTGAGGCAGGGATATGCCTGGAAAACTACTGTCTTGTAGAGAGGTCATTAGTTTGAAACAAACAATAAAGCCTGGGCTGGTTTTCTTTGGAGGGCACAGGCTTCAGAGATGAGGTGGTAGAGCCCAGGTGCCCAAGAGATGAGACAGAAGGGCCACTGTGTGGCACTGGCTCAGCTGCCCTGGGCCATAGGGCCAGGGAGCTCCATCCTCCCAAGGGGAAAGGCTGAAGGAGAGCTTCCAAACCCTGAGGGCTGCAAACCATCAGGGAGACTCTCTGGGCTCTGTGCACCCACACTTGCTCCCACCTGGACAGCAGCGCTTACACAGAAATCATTCCTGCTCCTCTTTGTCATAAGTAATGCCACAGAAAGATGAGCTTTTATAATGGAAGTATCTTTAACAGAGGGTTATACACAAATACAAACTATCCAAGGATGGAAGGTAAATACATTTACCTCCTATAGCAGAACAACTCAGAGAGAGCTCACAGCAATTCTCTGAGATAAAAACACTATTCAGGACTGTGAAAAGGACAGGCTTCTGAGGAAAAACCTTGTTCTGCTTTCTAACAAAAATTCAAAGTGGTATCAAAATTTCCAGTGAAATCAAGAAGCTGTGGCTTGCTGTGGTCTACAGGGATTTGGAGGTTCTAGTTCTTTTCTGCTTGAAGTCAATGAGATGTCTGCCAGAGTTCAGTGCGAGTAAAACTGGGGATCTGGCAATGCCTTTGGGTATTCCTGACTGCATGTCAGGAGCTTGGACTTTTGGTGCAGGTTTGTTTTCTAAATGTAAAAATTGTCTCACTCCATTGGATAAATACAATTTGCAACTCGCTTTGTAGATGTGTTAGAGGTTTTGCAGCCTTTACAATCTGTCACATAAATCCACATCCAAGTGTCAACGTGTGAAGGGGCTGTTTTAGAGGTCCTCTGGGTGAAAACAGGAATGGAATTTCCAGAGGAAATGCTACAAAGATTAATAATTTGTCTACTTAGCCAGTTACTATAGAAATAAGATGCTGATGGTAAGAGTCACTAGAACTCAACACGGTTTTTTGGTTTGGTTTTTTTTTTTACCGGTAATTCAGAACTTCAAGAATTGGGAGTTCAAGTTGGAGAATTTGCTGAAAACAAACTACTGAATTTGAGCCTCAGATTCAGGTAAGACAACATCAACCTCCTCATACCTTCAAAGATTGTCAACTTTAATGGCAATTTTTAGGGGAAGCATGGAAAGTGGCCTCAAATAGGTATCGGACGTGGGAATAATAATATTATTTGTGGGGTTAATTTCTGAGACCACCACCATTACACTACTGTTGATCACTATTTCTTTTTACGCTTCTCACTTCCCCTGGCTTTCATCCTCTGAAAGGCCAGGCTGTTTTTCTTGGGTGTGGTTTAATTCAAAAGGAAAGGCGTGCAAGAGTGGTGGGTGAGTTTGAGTGGTTCAGAAACCACTTTTGGCAGTGGCTGCTTGACCCTCTTCTCCTGTCATACCAGTTGTGCACTGCTCAAGTTTTCTCCTCTTTAGAGCAGAGACTTTATGTAGGCCATAAAAATTTACGGGAAAGAGGATATCTACCCCTCTTAACACCTAATCTGCCACCCTTTACTTATGCAAATTTACAATGGACAAATCAATGGACAAATGCTCTGATCACAGCAGCTTCACTAATACAAACAACATCAAAGACTTCGTCAAAGTTGCTCTGAAACAACTCTGGGACCTCTGAAATGCAAGATTTGGCCTTTGGCTTCACATTAACAACCATTCACTAACTTAAGTAAGATTTCCCGAATTGGGTCTTTTCCTGCCCAAATCAGAGCCAAACACACACATAACCCGGCACAGCCAGCCGAGTGGGCAGAGCACAGTCTCTCCTCTCAGATCACAATAAGAAATGTATCACACTGCCTGCTGTCAGGTGTGATTTGTATCACACCAGAGGGGTGACTGCAGAGCAGGTATAGGCAGAAACTGCTCATACCCACACTTGCTCCTGCTGGGCCTGACCTGGCCAACTGCTGGGAGCTCCTTCCTCTCACTGAAGTCAACATCAACTGAGTCTGCTCAGGACTGAATAGGACTGGCCTCCTCAAAATATTGAGGAAGTTTAAACACGACTTGGTGATTTATTTTTTCCTGTTTTCCATCAGCATGTGATGTTTCTCTGTATGTACACCCAGGCTGCATTTATACACACGCTCACAATCCATATATCCTTAAAAACCCAAGTACAGGATATGCTAAAAAGCCTACAAGCTAAAAGCTCTCTAGGATCTGGGAGCACAGAGAAAGCAACAAATATTGTGAAACAAATAAAAAAGAAGTTTATTCCCACAGTTTTCAATTTCAGTAAGTACAAACTATTTTATGTGACTGCAGCTAAGATTTAGCAAAGCATTTCAGCATATGCTTACATCTTTGCTGAAATACAATCTACAAATTTGTGTGATTTCTTGGATTTGAAGCTTTTAAACTCATGCTCAATCCAAGAGTTTAACATGCTGTCCAAAATAATCCAGAAAGCTCTGCATGTGGATCAGTATGGCCGTGCCTCTCTATGTGGCCACATGTTACCTCTGAGCAGAAGCCAGCAGTGCCCTGGCATTATTTCCAGATATTTTGCTCAGAACAGCTATTGCCTTCCTCCTGCCCCGTGAGAGACCTGGGAATCCTCGCCCAACCACTGCAAAGACAGTCTGTGCCATATAGAAGATACACAACAGGGCAGGGAAGCAACATCAGGAACTCCAACCATTCCCATGGGAATAACTGCAAGTACTTTGCCTTAACCAGGAATGCAAGCAGGCCAGACTCAATGAGGAGGTTACAACTAAGTCTGTTACACAGCAGCACTGCAGAAAAACATATAATACTCAAAAAAAAAAAAAAAAGATAATAAGTGAAGATGCAGCTTTCATCCAGTTTCCTAATGTATCAAGAAATATGTCCTACTTGGGATGCTGGTGAGGAGTTATCTTTTGCTATAAAAATGTCATCTACAAGTTTCATCCTGGAAGCTCTTACTTCAGTGTGAACTGAAGTCTGAGCAGCTGAAAAAGCATTCAAGCCTTATGAGATAACATAGCAATATAAACAAAAGACAGCACACAGCAAAACATCAGGCAGCATGTGAGCTCTGCTCAGTTTTGTACTTTCAAAATCTGAAGAAATATGCTTTTGTTATTTATCAAGCCGAAAAAAATATTTTGGTTCAATACTCTATTCTCTTGAAATAAAATCTGTGAATTTATGTATATTCTCCCAAAGCTTCCATAACTGAAGCTTTTATTAAGTGAGTTTGATGTGGGGCATATTTTAAAAATAGTGTCAGTTGCGATGTTTTAAAGTGTGGAAACAGATGTGTCACTCTATTACAACTGCTGAATCTTCACTGTATTTTTAATACTATGAAGCATTTGTCTGTTTCTCCATTATAAATCTCTTGCCACTAAACAGATTTCTTCTCTATGATTAAAGTGTACCACACAGACATTATTAAACAGTCACTGTCCAAAAAAATCATACTGTTTTGGTCTGACCATAAAATGTAAGTATTTTAATAATTGGGCTTTTTTCCACAGAGAATTTCAGTAGCTCCCTTTCCTTGGAATGAAATCACAGCCATATGCTTTATGATATTAGAGGCATTTCAAGGTGTCTCTATAAATGTCATTTATTGCTTGGGAAACTGCCGAATCTGCAAAACCCCTTAGTTATTTTAAAAGAAGTCTTCAGAGGAAGCTAGATCTTTACACTGGTTGTCATACCAAAAAACAAATTCTCTCTCTCTTATGGAATACTGGTCATGCAGGTAGCAAAACCTCTGGCAAAAGTATCTGGGCTTTGGTTTGCTGTGGAGCCAAGAGTGCACTGGGCACCCCAGC
The DNA here is from genome assembly GCA_013400775.1 of Chaetops frenatus. Taxonomy (NCBI): domain Eukaryota; kingdom Metazoa; phylum Chordata; class Aves; order Passeriformes; family Picathartidae; genus Chaetops; species Chaetops frenatus. The sequence goes on along the minus strand of VZTR01016039.1, from coordinate 323,572 downwards.
CTGGCACAGCCACACCTGCCCTGCACTCACACTCACACTCAGCCTCTGGAGCTCACCCTCTGGACTGTGAGCAGCCTCAATGGCAAACAGCTGAACTGGTTTAGTGATTATAACTGCAAATCAGAATCAGGCACCTCTTAACAGCCTGCTCCCATGAATGTCCTCTAACCCCTCACAGAGCAGTGCTTTCCACTCTGCCCAGGATCCCTCATCCTTTGTGGTGCCCACTGCTCTGCAGGACTGGCAGCCAGGCAAACAATAATGAGACTCCAGGTCATACACAATTATAATCTCATGCCACATCTATTCCTAATTTGGCATATCTGGAGTCTATCCTGAGATAATACTGGCTGGATCTATATAAATCTTGCCAGACATGTCATCAACCTGTCCAGCACAAGGCTCTACATTCAAACACACAGGAATTTAATCCAGTCTGCAGCTGCAGCAGCCAGAGTGGGTCAGCCAGGCACTGCCCAAAGGAACTGACTGCTGAGGCACACAGCTACCAGTCAGGTCAGGATTCTGGCTGGCCAACAGAAGTATCCATTGGTCCCACAGCAGCAGAACCATTCCTTCTCCTTGAGGTAAAAAAACTACAATTTTTTCTCTCTAAATCTGAAAGAAACAAGTTTCCTGGTACAGTTGGAAATAATCTAGGGCAGCACACCAACAGGTGCTTCAAATGTATCAGCACGGCACAGAAGATGTTGAGAGAGAAAATGAATAGACTCTCTAAATAATATATAAATTGTACAGGCCTTTTTTCTGCAGAACCCCAGTGAAGTTACTGTATAAATCAGAAACTGAATTATTCATAAGTGGTGAATATATAATAAATCGTACTTTGCATTGAAATATTCCTCACAGGTACATGCAGTGAACAGAACCAGGCAGCGAGTCTGGGAACACCCAGGTCTTACCTGGAGTCTGGGTACTTTGTCAGGGTAGCAAGGCTGCTGGTGTACATGTGTCCTCCTACATCGATGTGCACAGGAGCGTTGGATTTGGTGAGTTGAGCCGGGAGAGGAATTCCTTGAGCAGCCAGAGGAGAAACTGGGGACCGTGTTAGAGACAGACGGGACATGCTTCTTCCCTCCTGCAAGGGGGAGGCAGAAAGAACAGTTTCTCTTTAATGTAGCAGTGTGTTACCTTTCTTTCCAGTGTGATCACAGATCTAATCAGATCATTTTTGCATCTGCCTGATCACATATTCAGCTAACAAATTATTGCCACCACTGTAATTAAGTGTATTTGCATCATTTTCTTCTGAGTACCAGAGGGGAAGAGAAAGATGCTTATTAGCAATAAGAAATCAAGAAAAAAATTTTCAAGGTGTCAGCCTCAAGGGGCATAAAACAAACTGCAAAATTCTAATTAAAGGTCGTGGGCTTATGTGTTAAATGTGAAATATCCTCTGACAAACGAATAACCAATTTGTGAATTGGGATTCAGGGGGTTTTTGCAAGTTTGTCTCAGTAACAAGACACCTCTAAATTAGTGACTTCCTCAGTACCTAAGGCATTTAGTTTATACACGTAGTAAATTTCACATCAAACTAGGATCAACTTTCTGGTTTATTCTCAATAATTGTGAAATAAATGGATAATTTTCAGTTAAGCCTTAATATTAGACCTAAACAACTAATAAGCTTTCAAACTGAAAGCAGTGAAAACAGAAAGATACATAAACTGACCCATGCTTTCAGGACAAGATGTGCTAGAAAGTACTGTATAATCTAGCATGTGAAACTGTAAATTCCACAATCCACCTAATGTTTCCTGCCCTAAAAATATTGGAAAATTAGTGAAATTATTAAATTTATTCCAAAAATTTTCAGCAAGATCAAAGATAAAAATACTGAAATGTCTTAAAAATGAACAGGACAGCCAAGCAAAAGAATATTTCTCAATTCTCTTCTTAAGAAAAGCACAGCTTATTTTGCACAGAACGTGTGTCTCAAAGCTGATTTCAGTTCAATCAGTGCAGACGGCACACAGGTCAAACAGAAAAAAACCCCTTTAGAAAAGTTTAAGAAAATGTCCATCCATTCTCCCCCTTATGGGGAAAGCAACACATGCATAACATTATAGTTGAAGACATTTCTGAATATAATCTAATTTTCCTGGTATTTTGTAATTCAAGCATGCTACCAAGCACTCAGGCTCTTCCTTGCATCTGAAAAGCACTTTACATGCAGCATTGCAAAGTGAATTTCTATTTTTCCTACATTACTTTGACAACGTTTCTTAGAAATCCAAAGCTGGTCCTGCTTTTCTCTTAGCAGTATTTTCCACAAAATGCCTGACTACCCCACCTGATGAGCACAAATTAGCAACATTTTTTGTAAAGTATTTCCAAGCTATAGAGAAAGGGATTGAAAAATCTTAACACGTGTGAACAGCTTCACAAAGTCATCACAACATCTCCATTTACTATATTTCATCTTGGTTAGCTCCTAAAAATTTCTTGCATCCACAGCACAGAAATACATCACCCCATTATGAATCCACATCCTTGTCTCTTCAGAGGCTGGATGGACATCTGCACTGAACACGAAACAAATGCCAACTCTATCCTAGGACTTCTGTGTCAGCCGATGCGAAACTGGGCATTAAAATTTTCACTACAGCACCACCTTCAAGGAAAGTGACTGAATCCTTTCATGACTGAAGATGGTGCTTTCTTGTTTCCCACAAGAGCCTGTTGTTGCCAACCTTCACAGCATAAATAAAACAACTAACTTTTAAAACCAACTTAATATGTAAGTACCTACAGTATTTTAGCAGTGTGTTTACTACTCTGTCTGCCAACACAGAGAAAGGTTGCTGGTTTTTTTTCTTACCAAAGAGCACTGTAAACTCATGTTCAGTCTCTACTCCTTCACTTAAATGAAAGGGTCAGAAGACACAGGCTGAATGTCAACCTGTCTTTGTTCAGACCCCAACCATTATCACTAATGATAAAGGTACAGACCTCGCATGGTACAGGGCTGCCTTAGAAATAAATCTCATGCAGTTTCACAAAACAGGAGACTAATTAGGGCTCATCTGCACCCCTTGTTACAATCTCCAAATGAAATCAAAGGACTTCCAGTCCTCTGTAAATTTGTCTTACATTTAACCATTTGTCTTGAAATACAGACTTCAATTTTAAAATATGCACAGATAGCTAAAGATCAAGTGATATGAATCTATTTGTGCATATTTAAACACTGCTGCTATCTTAGGATTTTGTTTAATGTTAGTATACCAGTAAATTCCTTGATCTGTAAAGACTGAGATTCTCAGTGAGGCCATACTCATACAGTAGATATTTAATTTATACTATTCACTGGAGGGACCTTTTGAACAATCCTCTGCTTTTGGCATTTCGCAGCTAGAACATGTGTTGAAAAAACACTTAATTATAGAAAATCACTGGAAAGCTAAAACAGTTCTCAAACTTTTATGGCTTTTCATACTTATTGACGGTGCTACTGGCTTTCGAAGGGAAAGGAGGAGAAGGGGAATTAAAACACTGGCTTTTCCCCTGGGTGCAGAGGATTCATATTAAAAAATGAATCCTAGATTTTTATTAAAATTGTGGAATTCAGTAATTTTTGCATGAGTAAATTATCAAGAAATACAATTGCTAAGCACTACATAAAGGGCACTATTGCTCCAAAAAAAAAAATACCCCGTTTCTTAAGGTACCGTAACTCTATTTCTAATGACTCCTTCCTCTTAATGTAACACATAGCAAAAATTCATCACACTGAGTAATGTACTTATTTTATGCACAAAAGCAAAATCCTAAATGTATTTATCCAGTGAAAGTCTTTATGCACATATTTTCTAATATGGATGTGAAAATTAAAACCTTAAGGGTAAATATTGCAGAAACACTAACAAACTTCATTTATTAAACCATGTAAAATAATCCTTGCTCTTTAGTTGCCTACAATAGGATACAGCATCCCAACTGGTGGCACAGGCAATAACCCTGCTCTAATAAGTAACACAGGAACCTGCTGAAGGCAAAATCAATAGAGCCTGATTCCCAAATTATGTGAATATTTAGTTTTTCAAACATTACACACCAAGATCTTTCAGAGCCAGCTTATCTTTTTCTGCCTTCCTAAGCTAACTGCTTGTAAAAACTATTTGCCCATGCAAAGTGAAATAATCACAATGCCATGCTCATTTACACACAAAATGATTTTGTGTCCCATTGTGCTCACAGTTGTTCAGCTCTCTAGGGGTGATTAAACTAGCTATGCTGCTACAGCTTGAGATGATTTCACTGAATCGTTTCTCCATGAAGTTGCTTCTTTGCTAAGCTGTTATTTTAACCATAAAAGGTAAACAGAAGGCAGTTGTAAGAACTCCATTCAGCTCCGTGCCCAGGGCTATAACCCTAGGGCAGAGAATGCTGAAAGACTGCAGAATTTTCCAGGGTGTTGCCTTTCTTGCTCTAAAGCCTTCAGGAATACTGTTCACTTAATACAGACTCTAGATGATACATTTCAGATCCTACTAAAAGAAAGACTTCAAAAGTGTAAGAAGTTTTGGGCGGATGAAGCTTTCCCACCTCTGCACATAGCTTGGGGCCATGGTAACCAATACTGCTGTTGATGTTGGGAAAATACAGGAGAAATAAACTGCACAGAGCAAAGCAGACAGATACGGACAAGGGAGGTGAAAGGTTGCAGGAAAGAAACAGGCAGTAGTCTGGAAGGAGGAACGAGAAAAAAAGGGAAAAGAATAAAAAAGGAGGCGGCTCTGAAGGAGGGACAAAGTTAAATCAAGGAGCAGGCACTTAAAAGACTACAGATGGGAAGCAAGACTAATTAAGGATGTAAAAGCGCTTTGTTTCTAAAGTTTATTGTTGCCAGGATAAAAATTAATTGAAACTAATGCTGTTATTCACCCGTGCAGTTTAATTCCTTCATGCACATTTAAAACGTGAAATGAAAACGGCAGGTTTACGGACCTGCCATGAAGCTGCTCTCCCGGGGAGCCGGGCTGGGGACGGGTGGGGACGCAGGGCCCGGGCCCGGCTGCACCCCCGGCACCGCCGCTGCTCCCGGGTTGCTGGAGACTCGGGGAAGCTGCTCTTCCTCCTCCCCAGGGACTTTCATTTCTGTACCAGCAGACCCACTAGGGGTAAACCCACCCACTGCAGCCCCCCGACCGCCCCATCGTCGGCACTGCGGGCCAGAAGTTCCCCCGGCGCTGCCGTGACTCCAGGGCAGCGTCTGCGTCCCCAGGCTGCGCCCGGCGCTGCCGGAGGGCCACAGCTACAGACTGGGCAATTACCTTTGTCAGTCTGAACAGGGACGGCGACCGCTCGGGTCTGCCTGCACAGCCACTCTCAGACAACTTGTCTATGGCGTGCTCCCAGCCCAAAGACAAAGCGGGCCGGGGGGGTACAGACCTTGGGCTCGGTGGCTCCAAAATTCAAAGTCCATAAACATTTGCACGCGCTTCCACGCTGCTTTACTGAACACTACACCGAGACACAAAGGAGATCGTGCCCAAAACTTTTGGGGGGGGTGGAGTAAAGGGGGAGCTCCCTCTGGAGCTCTGGTTGCCCCCCCACCAAAGAAAAAAAAAAAAAAAAA